>JAODAL010016621.1:0-80137 GCA_025379985.1 Phyllomedusa bahiana | reverse complement strand
TACATCAATTGGGGTCAATACATAATAGGACAACTTTTTATTACATTTCCCTATTTTTAATACTTGTTTCTACTTTTAGACTATTTACATCACTGCTTTGGGGGTTCCCTGAAGAGACCGGGGTGGGTCAAACATGTTGGGGGCATTTATACACTACGAAAGGGTAAGATCAGTCAAAGGGTTAGTCCCCTCCCATGTGGGGCCCCCTTGTCGGGGCATGCCCTAATATTGGAAACGGGTGCGGAGACCCCCGTGCTCGTTTAAGTCTATATTTTTTAGTGCCTATTGATTTATTGGCACCTATGTGTGTTTCCCTGATTTATGTGTCTAAGCTCAGCCCATATTATTTTTAATTTTGAAGTAAAATTAAAAATTTTTAAATTTCACAAAATATTCCTTTTTTTTTTTTTTGCCACCCCAAAATGTATTGTCCCCACGTCGACCTCATGTGCTCGGTGGCTGCCCGTGCCCTAACACTGTGTCATTGTCCCCTCTGTGGCCCTATTCCTTTTTTTTGCCACCTCCAAAAAGTCATTGTGCACTGTCTGACCTCATGCGCTGCTGGGCTGTGCCGGACCTACGCACTCTGCATTGTGCCACGTCTGACCTCATGCGCTGCTCTGGCTGCTCCTTGGACCTACCACGGTCATTTTTGCCACTGTCTGACCTCATGTGCTGCTGGGCTGACCCTGCCTACACACTCTGCCCCTTGTGCCACTGCTGACCTATGCTGCCTTTGGTGCTCCGTCCCTACACACTGTGTCATTGTGCCACTGTCTGCCTATGCCGGCTGGGGCTGCGCCCCGTACCTACACCCCTTTCTTGCCCCCACCGTGGCCTAACCTGTTTTTGCCACCTCCAGAATGTCTTTTGTCCCTGCCCTGACCTCATGCTGCTGTTTCTGGCTTCGCCGTCCCTCCACACTGTGTCTTTGGGTCCCACTTTTTGGCCTACTCCTGTTTTTAACCTCCAGAATTATTGTCCCAACTGTCTGACCTCATGCTGCTGTGGGGGCTGCTGCCGGTACCTCACACGTGCATGTGCCACTGTCTGCCTTTATGCTGCGGGCTGTGGCTGCGCCGTGCCCCTTAACCCTTTGCATTGCCCCACTCGGGGCCCTACTCCTTTTTTCCACCTCCAGAATGTCATTGTGCCACTGTCTCCCCTCATGTTTCTGCTGGGCTGCTGCGTGACCTCCACACTGTTTTTTTCCCACTCGGTGCCTATCCTTTTTTTACCACTCCAGAATGTTTTTGTCCCACTTCTGCCCTCTGCGCTGGGGGCTGATGCCGTGACCTACACACTGTGCATTGCCCCACCTGGGGCCTACCCTGTTTTTTACCACCCCCAGAGTGTCATTGTGCCATGTCCTGACCTCATGCTGCTGCTGGGGCTGCTGCTGTGACCTCCAACTGTGTCATTGCCCCACGCTGGGCCCTACTCCTGTTTTTCCACCTCCAAATGCATTGTGCCACTTCTGCCTCATACTGCTGTGTGGCTGCTAGGGCCCTAACACTGTCTTTGTGCCACTGTCTGCCTCATGTTTGCTGCTGGGGCTGCTCCCGTGCCCACACACTGTGTCATTGTCCACCTGTCTGACCTATGCTGCTGCGTGGCCTACCGTGACCTCCACACTGTGTTATTGTCCCACTCTGTGGTACTCCTTTTTTTTACCACCTCCAGAAGTCATTTGCCACTGTCTGCCCCTCATGGCTTGGGGCTGATGCCGTGACCTACACACTGGTCATTTCCCCCACTCTGGGGGCCTATCCTTTTTTTCCCACCCCCAAGTGTCATTGTGCCCGTCTGACCTCAGTGCTGCTGGGGGCTCTGCTTGACCTCCACACTGGTCATTGTCCCATCTGTGGCCTTTCCCGTTTTTGCCACCTCCAAATGTCTTTGTCCACGTCTACCTCATATGCCTGTGGTGCTGCCCGTGACCTACACACTGTCATTGTCCACTGCTACCTCATGCGCGGTGGCTGCTGCCGGACCTACACACTGTGCTTTTGTCCCACGTCCTGACCTCAGCGCTGCTGTCTGCACCGGACCAAACACGTGTCATTGTCCCACTTGTGGCCTATCCTGTTTTTGCCACCTCCAAATGTCATTGTGCCACTGTCTACCTCATGCTGCTGCTTGGCTGCTGCCGTGACCTCCACCGTGCCATTGTCCCATCTGTGGCCTACTCCTTTTTTTGCCCCCTCCAGAATATCATTGTGCCCGTTGAACCTCATGCTGTTTGTGGCTGCAGCCTCCACCCCCACACTCTGTCACTGATGTTGCCACCAAGCCTTTAGCTTTTTTTTTTTCCAGTGCGCTGCCATATTTTTATCAGGCTACATTCCTGTTCATTTTTTGGTTATTTTCCCTCTTAAGTGCCCGGGGAAAAGGGAAGCTTTTAAGGGGGTCGGCAGTCATCTCCCGGTCAATACTAAAACCAACATTGTATGAAGACCAAACCAAGCTCCCTCTCTATTTAAGCATGGCACAAGCTACAGCACCCCTGCAGGCTCTGTGCAGCCTGGAAATAGCTTTTTTTGAACTATTCGTCCAAAGTAATTCGGGACGAAGTTTTTTTTGGGGAAAATCCGGCGATGGACAACCGAATTTTTGGGGAAATTCCCCCATCTCTAGCAATAATGCTTTTTTTTTATTTTGCCGCTTAAATCCTTTTCTTTACAGATTTTGACGCAATACAGTTATCTTGATGTATGGAAAATAAATTTTGGGTTTTTGGGGATTTTGGGGGCAAGAATCTGGTGAAAAAATTAATTAAGTATTGGGCACGCAGCAGCACACAAAGGACAATGTGCTCAAAATGGCTACAGTGATCTAAAGGAAGTGACTACTTAACATGTTTAACTCCACCTGTAGGGTGTAGTTTTCATCCAATGGCATTAATTTGTGATAGCATAATTAAAAAAGCAGAGCAAAGGACGCTCCAAAAAACGCTTCAAAAAACGGACGTTCCAAAAAACGAAAAACGCACCAAAAACGGACGTTTTTTCAGCTGCTTTTGACAGGCAGTGGTCAGAAAACTCAGTTTCATGAACGTTTTTAGTAATTCATTTTCAAGTCGTTTTTTGTCCACTGCAGTGTAGACATAGCCTTATGCTTGTAAATAGTGTTTGTTGTCTCTTTACTGCCCATTTGACATTTATTGCAGTGTTATTGCCCTTTTGTGACATAAGAATAGTAAAGTGGCAATAAATGGCATATAGCCATATCATTGTCAATTAAGAAAAGGACACTAAAAAGGTCATGAGACACTAAGGGCAACATGTATGAATTTTGATGCAAATACCTCACTTCTAATGTGCCAGAATGTATGAACCTGTTCTACTGCGGGTCATAGATTTGTTGCCTTCTATATTAACTACGACAAGTCTGGCTCAGGTAGATCACTTTTAACTTTTAGTAATGCTCCTAGTTTTGCCGTTCTCCAGTCATAAATTTGTTGAATCACACGATTGGGGTGCGGCACACTTCCAGAACGCCCCCACATCTTGGGCACATTACAAAGTGCTGCGGTTGCCGCAAAAGGCACCTAATCTTGGAGTGCACCTGCTCATACATCGAGAGAACAGAGCTGCAACAGTTCTGGGCTGAAAGCACACCAGAATACTGGCACCCTGTACATACATGTCGCCCACTCCAAAATTAGGCACATTTTGCCTGTGCCATTTTGTAATGCGCCCAAGATGTGGGGGCGTTCTGGGGGCATGTTGCACCACAACTGCATGACTCTACACATTTATGGAGGACGGCAAAACTAGGCTCATTACTGCTGGAACAGCCAGACCAAGTTAAAAGTGGTCTACCTGAGCCTGAGTTGTTGTAGTGGAACTAGAAAGCGCTAACTCTATGACCCGCAGTAGAACAGATTCATACATTCTGACACATTCTACACCGCTTTAAAGCTATTTAAATCTGGCCTGTATGTGCCTAGATCATACATGTTGCCCTAAATTTTAGCCCATTTGCCACTTATTTCCTTGTTAAAGGGGTTGTCTCACTACATTGATTCATCTTTCCACAGACCTGTTTTCTTGGTTTCATTTTGAATTCAGGGGCATGTTTACTGGCTTCTACTAGGCTGCAGTAGAAGCCAGGTCTGTAGCTTTAACAACAGGCTGACAGCCTATCAGGAGAGATCAAAAAAGGTCTGTAGCTATAGCGAAACCCGAGGAGCTGATGCAGCCCATACAAGAGGGATCTCAGAATGGTAGGACATGTTAATGGACATATATTGCAAAGTGACTTGTTTTTGCAAGATCTTTAACATAAAAAGCAATCCTTGTAGTGAGACAACCCCTTTAATGTCCTTCTATATAGTATCCCATTTTGCTCAATAGACATTCAATGCCATTTTACAGACGTCCATCCAGATCAGCCTATTGTGCTATAGTGTTGATCCAGAGGAAGGCAAATACCCCCATGAGGTAGAAGCCAATTGTCCTCATTCTAGGGAAAAAAATTCTTTCCTGACTCCAATCTGGCAATATTCTTTGTAGCAGAATATCATCTACTGTGCAATCCTTGTGTAAGGTCATTAATGAATATACTAAAGAGAATAGGGCCCAATACTGACATCTCAGGTACCCCACTAGTAACAGGGATCCATTCTGAGTACAATACAATTAAAGGGGTTGTCTCACCTCATTATTTGCAGCTCTGTTGCTTCTTGGCTGTTCAAAATAAGGGGCGGGTATGTTTTCAAATCACTGGTTGTGATATACCAGAGTATTGTTGCCCCTTTCCTCTGAGTGCTTGCGTGATGCTGTCATGATTACATAATCACACAGCATTGGGGCGTGAGCCAGACCTGGCCTCTGTGTGTTGGGGAAACCAAGAATTTCTCCTGGGCTAGTACGCATGCCCAGTAGCAAGTCTAAACCACAGACGCTCTCTCTTGTCAGTGGGCTGGTACAGGAGTAAGAGCACCAGCGATTTTCAGACTGCCAAATACATCATCACAACTCTTCACTCCTGGCCATCACTCACAGTTCAGAGAGTTGGTCGCTAATTATGGCAATGAGGGAATATGCCAGAGAGAAAGATAAGAAGTATAATAAGTTTACATATTTTTTAATAAGGGCACTTTACAAAAGTTTATTAAATAGAAAAACAGAAATAATAAAAAGGAATCTCTATAGTGGGAATACCCCTTTAATCACCACCCTCAGTTTTCTATCACTGAGCCAGTTACTTACCCACTTGCAAACATTTTCCCCCAGTCCAAGCTTTTTCATTTTACTTATCAACCTTTTATGTAGCATAGTATCAAATGCTTTAGAGAAATCTAGATCTAGCGCATCCAACGCCTCACCCCAATCCAGTCAGGACCTGATGATTTGTCTACTTTAAACTTCTTAAGGCAGAGCAGCAATTCTTCCTGGGTTAGAGAGAAGACATTTCTCTTTTTACATCAACAGGAATGTCATTTTATTTCTATTAAGAATTTTTTTTTAACCCTTTACCGACATATGATGTATGAGTACTGGGCTTTGTCACTAACCCTCGATGGTTATAGTGCAGGATGGTGCTAGCGCCATCCTGCGCTTTTTAACTCCTCACTTTGATTGGGGAGCCCGTGGCAAAATTGCGGGCTCCAGGTCAGTTAACCTGGCAGCTGGAAGCCTTGTGAAGGCTTCCATCACCACCATGTTTTCTGTTTTACTTTTAGTAGTACTAAAACCACCCCTTTGTACACCCTAATGCATTGTACTACAATGCATTAGGCTGTATAAGTGATCGTGCCCCCTAGTGGTGAAGCGCCCTAGAGGGGCTTAAAGTTAAAGTAAAAAAAAAATTATTTTTAAAGTGTAAAAAAAAAATTAAAAAATTAAAAGTTCAAATCACACCCCCTTCACACAATGTCTGAAAAAATCTGATCTATTAAAATAGAAATTAATTCATCCCGTAGGCTGAACATCAGATAAGAAAAAAAATTACAAACATCCCCTAAAAATTTGAATAAATGTAATAAAAAAGTTGCATGTATTCCAAACTGTTACCAATAAAAAGTACACAAAAAATGCACCCTTACTCAAATCCATAGGTGTTGGAACTAAAAAGTTATTGGTCGCAGAAAATGGTGCCGCCGTGCAAATTTAAAAAATAGAAAATGTTTGGAATCTTTTTTACGGTAACAAAACATAACGAAAACCGCATATGTTTGTTATTGCAGGATTCGCATCAACCTAAGAACACATCATTTTTACAGAAGATTGAACATGGCGCAAGCACCTTTTTTCACATTTTACAACACTTAGAATTTTTTGGCGGTTTCTCAGTATATTCTATAGTACAGTGAATGACACCATTAGAGAGAACATCTTATCCCACAAAATAAAAGCCATCATATGTCTATGTAGATAGAAAAATAAAAAAGTTATGGCTCTGGGAACACAGGGAGGAAAAAACAAATGTGAAAAAATAGGCCTCGGAGTTAATAGATTTGCTTTCTCTTCATCACCCTCTACAATACCTCCCTCACTACTTTTTATAGGTCCAATACTATCAGAGTTAACTTTTTTTTTACTATTTATATAGTGAAAAAATATTATGGGGTTAGTTTCACTCTCTTTGGCAATCTTCCTTTCTATCTCCAGCTTATGTCCTTATTGTTTTTTTTTTTACATATTTACATTTTTTCCATAGCTTTTTACTGCCCTCCTGTTTAAGTAGCTTAAACGCTTTCATTTTGTTATTTATTGTCTCCTTTATGTTTTTGTTGATCCACATTGTTTTTTCTAAGCATTTTCTTCTATAAAGTATGAAAAAACTGAATGTTTAAGATGTTTTCAAAAATCGCCCATTTATTATACACTCACCGGCCACTTTATTAGGTACACCATGCTAGTAACGGGTTGGACCCCCTTTTGCCTTCAGAACTGCCTCAATTCTTCATGGCATAGATTCCACAAGGTGTTGCAACGGTGCTCAATTGGTACCAAGGTGTCCAAAGAGTGCCAAGAAAATATTCCCCACACCATGACACCACCACCACCAGCCTGACCGTTGATACAAGGCAGGATGGATCCATGCTTTCATGTTGTTGACGCCAAATTCTGACCCTACCATCCGAATGTCGCAGCAGAAATCGAGACTCATCAGACCAGGCAACGTTTTTCCAATCTTCTACTGTCCAATTTCGATGAGCTTGGGCAAATTGGAGCCTCAGTTTCCTGTTCTTAGCTGAAAGGAGTGGCACCCGGTGTGGTCTTCTGCTGCTGTAGCCATCTGCCTCAAAGTTCGCCGTACTGTGCGTTCAGAGATGCTCTTCTGCCTACCTTGGTTGTAACGGGTGGCTACTTGAGTCACTGTTGCCTTTCTATCAGCTCGAACCAGTCTGCCCATTCTCCTTTGACCTCTGGCATCAACAAGGCATTTCCGCCCAAGGACTGCCGCTCACTGGATGTTTTTTCTTTTTCGGACCATTCTCTGTAAACCCTAGAGATGGTTGTGCGTGAAAAATCCAGGAGATCAGCAGTTTCTGAAATACTCAGACCAGCCCTTCTGGCACCAACAACCATGCCACGTTCAAAGGAACTCAAATCAGCTTTCTTCCCCATACTGATGCTCGGTTTGAACTGCAGGAGATTGTCTTGACCATGTCTACATGCCTAAATGCACTGAGTTGCCGCCATGTGATTGGCTGATTAGAAATTAAGTGTTAACGAGCAGTTGGACAGGTGTACCTAATAAAGTGGCCGGTGAGTGTATATACTGTTACATTTGCAGACCTTGACCCAGTCCCAGTCAATGCGGTTAAGGAGATTGAAATTAGCCTTCTTGAAAGTCAATGTTTTTGTGGTTTTTCTACAAAAAACTCCATTGAATGATAATTGGAAATTTATTATATTGTGGTCACTATTTCCTAGGTGCCCTCCAAACTGAACCTTTGTTACACTACCAGATCTTTCAATATTAAGGCCAAAAAGACCTCCCCCCTAGTTGGCTCCTGCACCAGTCGGGAAAGATAATTATCTTTAGCTATTGACAAAAACCTGTTTCCTTAATGAGAGCTACAGGTTTCAGTTTCCCAATTTATGTATAGGTAGTTGAAGTCACCCATAATAACAACCTAATTATGATTAGCTGCCTTATCTATTTGTCTGAGTAGTACAACTTCCATGGGTTCTGTTACAGTTGGTGACCTATAGCAAACCCCTAAAAGAATTTTATTATTGTTATTAACCCCATATATATCTACCCATAATGACTTTGCGTTTGTTTACTGTATCCATATCGTCCCATAGTGTTGGCTGTTACATAAAATATATACACCCCCCAACTTTCTGATTTTACAATCTTTTCTAAACAAACTGTAACCCAGTAAGTCAACTGTCCAGTCGTTGCTATCATCCAGCCATGTCTCAGTTACCCCCACTATGTCATACCGTGTTTCCCCAAAAATAATACAACCCCTAAAGTAAGACATAGCAGAGATTTTGTTGAATTCCCTAGTATAAGACACCCCCTGAAAATAAGACATAGCGGAAATCATTAGGTGGTTGAAGGACCTGTGCAAGGAGGTCATGTGACTGTGATGTCACCACGGGTCCTGAACATCTCAGGACAGGAGACAGTAAGTGAGGGATGGAGGGGAGAACAGAGCAATGATACTGACACACACACACACACACACACACACACACAGACACACACAGACACACACACAGACACATACACACACACAGACACATACACACACAGACACATACACACACACACAGACACACACAGACACAATTACAGACACACACAGACACAATTACAGACACATACACACACAGACACATACACAGACACACACAGACACACACAGACACATAAACAGACACACACACATACTGTACACAGACACAGGGGTGTCTCTAGGTAGTTTTGTTTGGGGCACAAGCCCCAAATAAACCAGCCTGTGCCCCGAACCTCAGAGGATCGTCGGGCTCCACGCAGCTTGTGTGTGCCTGGAGCTCCGACGATCTGTTCAGCTGTATGTGCGTCCTCTAGGCACAAATATAGCGCAGGGTTGTACTTAGGAGCCTGCAGGGAGGCAGGGCGACTTCCTGGGGTGTCGGGCACTTAGGAGGGAGGATGGGGGGCCTGTCACTCAGTGAAGCCCCTGACTCCGTGCGCTGCAGCCAAGTTCAGCACAAAAGTCAGCAGCACACAGGGAGTGAGAGACTCCACCCCCTGCTGTGCTCAGCTCCGCCCCCTGCTGTGCTCGTCTCCCAGGTCTCACACCATCTCCTGCAACTAAACTGCATTCCTTATGGTGTCAGCAGCAGCTTCAACAGGTGCCCAGGGAGGTCTCAAGTGAGTGAGTAGCCTCACTGTAGAGACCAGTACTAAATAGTATAATAGGAGTGAAACAACATGAATGTGAACTGAATGGATATATGTATGTGCATGTATACATGTGTGTGTGTGTGTGTATGTGTGTATACGTGTGTATGTGTATACATGTGTGTGTATGAGTATATATGTATTTACATGTGTGCATGTGTATATTTGTGTATACATGTGTGTATGTTTATATGCGTGTATACATGTGTGTGTATATATATGTGTATACATGTGTTTGTATACATGTGTGTGTATGTGTAGACGTGTGTATACATGTGTATGCATATATGTGTGTACATGTAAATGTGTATGTACTGTATAAACACACATATCCACAATATCGCCTCATTCAAGTCACTAAAATATAATCCTGCCTGTTGTGTCCCTTATACATGTAAACTACAGCCTGATGATGAATTATATTTGAATATAATATTTTATACCTGTAATTTGTCAGGGTTGCCTATGTTTTTAGCTGCTGCATCCAGGCTAAGGCTATGTTCACACGACGTAATTGCAGGGTGCATTTTGCAGCGTATTTTTACTTCAATACGCCCAACATGCGTGCCGCAATTACGATCATATATTAACATGATCGTGCAGTATGCCATGTGAACATGCCCTAAGGGTATGTTCACACAGCGTAATGTCGGGCCGACATTATGGTAATTCATAGGTCTCACTGAGAGCTAGGATTACCTGTTCTGGGGAGAATACAGTTTTTTTTCCCTGTAAGGGCTTGTTCACATGGAGTTTTCACTCCGTGTTACAAGCGCTTTTTAGATCCGTCTTGGGGACCGACCTGTAACACGTTGCTTGTAACACAGAGTGAAAACTCCGTGTGAACAAGCCCTAAAAATACATGCTGCACTTCACAATGGGGCGTGAAAATTGCTGTATGAACGCAGCCCTACTGAGCAAACGCCCCTGCACAGACATACACACAGACAGACACACACATATACTGTAAACAGACATACACACAGACAGACAAACAAACGAAGACACATCTCACAGGATGGCTGATGGGGAATGCTGGGGCTTCTAGTTCTACAAGTCCCAGCATGTCACATTTGCCATCCTTTGAGATAAGTCACTGCAGCTGCCATAAAATGTCCTTTACATACATATATCCTACGGTTTGTGACTCTAAACTTTAATACATATATATATATCTATATATATATATATATATATATATATATATATATATATATTGTAAGCGTTCACTCATGTTCGGCCGCCATCTTGGCCCAGCCTGGGGGACACTCTCGCTCTGGAATCGCCGCTTTGGTAAACGCCTCCGCCAGCTTTATTCTTCAACACAGAAAACCTATACAGCAAGCAAAATAAATCCTAGGCCGACCAGCCACTAACTAAACGTACAGACAGTCCCTATCTAGCAGTGGTCTGGGTCTACTACCCAGCCCCACAAACATGTACTCACACTGTACAATTTAGTCCTTGGGCCTGGCTTCTCTCAAGCCTAAAGCACCCAGGATACCCTCCCAGGCAAGGCCTGCACACGTCCTCCACTAACTGTGAGCCACACTCCCCCCTTGGTATACTGAAGACCAGACTATTTAACAGGCCTCTGAGTTGGACAAGCAGCTGAGCAACTCTCCTAATTACCACCTGAGTAATTAACTCCTGGTTACCCTTGCCAGACTGCTGGCCTTCCTCACTGACAGCCAGCAACTTGGTAACCCATACCTTGGAACTCAGCTGCTGCAGAAACTCTAGTGGCAGAGAAGTGCGATCTTCTAAGGTTGCATCGCCACATACTCCCCCCTTTGATAAAGTCCGTAGGCCTTTTCACCTTGCACAAACCTTCCTTCAGGGTCAAAACACCTATTCTGGGATATCCATCCCTGCAAGACACTCTGCAGCTGGTTTACTTTGAGGGACACAGTACTTTCCACCGAAAGAGTACAGGAGTCATCCACCAACCACCTACTTATCCTCTTTTCCCAGATACCTGTGACTTGCTGCTCATCCCAGTTAAAACCTATGTTGTAACCTGTTGCTAAGGACCACGCCTCCCTAATGAGGATTATGCTATTCTCTTGTTCCTGAGCCATGGCTGATCTATCACTACTGGTTCTCTCTGAACTTCTACCTGTTGCCCAGGGTAACCTCTCTCCTACATCCTCAGATGCTAAGACCAGGGAGTCCATACCCCGATCTACCGCAGGTTCCCAGCACTCACTCAGGCTTTATTGGGCAACCGCCAGGTCACAATCCTTTCTTTTTCCCAACCCAATAGAGCTAGAGCTTGTCTTTGCACTAACGTACAATTCAGCGACTATCCTAGGAGTATCTCTACCACTCACCACTGGTAGCAGCATTTTCCTACCATCTGTCTGACTGTTCCCTACTAAAGACCAGTCAGTGCACTTACCATAATCCTGAGACATTCCCATACACTTTTCCTCACTGATCATCTTCATGTCTTGTAGTTCTGAGTCTGTAGGACCACCCTGGGGCCTAGACTTCTCTCCACTACTAGACCCTTGTACCTCACCTACCATCACATGGGGACTGCCACCAATCCCATGTATTTGACCCATGTTCCCTATCTCAGCAGGTGTACTTTTGTACCCCTGCTCTGTAACATTAGGGACCCCGCTGCAAGCATCTCATAGACCTGAGGTGCAGCCTCTGTCCCAAAACTAATCTCCATTACGCTAGGTTTAAGACCCTCCGGCTGCGAGGACAGAATCCCTTTCCTAGGACCTTGTTCACACTTGTCTGTACTGATCATCTCCACGGCAGTGTCCTGTCTTTCTCCTTGCTTTGGGATATCCACCTGCTCCTTCCCATGGGGAGCCTGTTCTCCCTTACTGCCTACCTCAATCTTCACTGGATTATCCGGCATTTTCCTCTGTACCTTACTAGTGCTTGAGCACATACTTCCCTCGGCTATGTCTAGCAGCTCCCAATGGGGAGATTCTTCCTCAATTTCTCCTGCACTAGGCAGGCTACAAGGCTCATCTGGTACCTTAGCGTCAATACTGGACACTCTTACCTGGTTCACACCCTTCTCCATCTCAAAGTCTGCTATGTCTACGGTGCTGCTTGGGGATACGGTTACCACCTGGACCCCAATTACTTCACACTTACTAGCAGGGCAACCACGCTCACTCTCTAGTCTTTCCCTGTCCTGCACCACACTTGCAAGGTGTAATTCTTGCAATACATTCACCTCTTCTAGATCCCTAGTAGCAGAAGACACTTGGTTGCTACTAGAGACGACCTTGGTTTCACAAGAAATGACAACACATTTTCCATCATGGCTATCACTTCCAGGACTCATAACGTCTGCACTACCCTCAGACCAACTATTATCTAGAGGGAATGAACTAGTCTCTTCTTCTGCTATAGCTGTAGCTGCTAGTTTACACTGGGCACTACCCTGAGCTGTACTGAGGCCTGTGCTAGGGACACAAACCCCAGGGACTAAATTACCTGCACTACTTGTGCTGTTGTCCACCACTACCACTGGGGGCGCATCTGCAACTTGCACTTTACACTCACGTTCACACAGTGCGCTCTGGTCAGTGGTAGACCCATTTACCATCTGGAACCCAGGTGCTTCACTTACAACTGCGGGGCCTTCATACTCATGACTTTTCCTCAACGGAAGAGCATTGGATAGCTTGTTGCTACTGGCAACCACCTTAGCTCCCCTGGAGATGATCGTGTTAACCCTTTTCTCCTGGTTATCTCTCACAGGACACACATCCTCTACAGTAGTCCTAGCACTGTTAACCTCAACCTCTCGGGGCATACTTGAGCTAGTTTGCTCCACTGCTGGAGCTGTCATTTCAAAATAAGCCATTTCACGCTTTACACTAACTTCATTATTGTCCAAGGACACCTTTCCCTGGGCACTTCTCTCATTAGCTCTGTCTAACTGACTTACTGCAGTCATGTGCGGGGATGTTTCCTTCACATCTACCACAGGTGCAGCAGACGTCTGACTGCTACTGGCAGACAGAGCATTTTTCACAAAAATAATATTTTCAATAGACGACTCAGCATGCAATACATTGAGTCCATCAGACTTGACCAGTCCCACCCCAACAGTCCGGCAACTGCTTCCTGGAGTCTTCTGACCTGGCGGCACCTTTGGACCTCCGTCCAGCCCGGACAAGTCCTCAGACAATCCTTTGTACGTTTTACAGTGTTACTTGATGTGTTATTAGTAACAGGAACAGTCTTACCCCATTCCAGTCGGGTCTCCATGCTTTGGACAATGTCCCTGTACCATATGGACACAGCTCGATGACAGTCCTCATCAGTCAGAGGTGGGATTCCATCCCCCTGGAACTCCCGGATCTGGGGCTGTGACTCCTCTGGCTCTCTGGAGAGAAAACAGTCAACAAAACCTCCTGCTGCTGTGGGACACCTCCAGGTGGGCTCCCTCTTCTGCACGGTGGCAGCGGTTCCCTGTGGATGAAGTTGGTTGCCCTTGAAAACAGAAGCATGTCTGTCACTTAGGGTCTCCCTTTTATCTGGGCATCTGTTTATCACATCTTGGTCGGTATTTAAACTGCTAATCAGTGGGGATTGGCCCACCCTGTTTATAGGGACTTTAAAAGGGAACAATTCTGGCTCTTCCTCCTCAGATAGTGGCGCAACCGCCTCTGCAGGGAGCTCTTTCCAGTGGATGGCGCCCTCTCCATCTGGCCCCCACAACTGCCTGAAACGAGGACAGTCTCTGCCAAGGGCAAACCCCACCTCCAATTCCTCACATACCTCAAGCAAATGCTTGACAGTCCCAAACCGAGTATCAAAAAGTATGGCCACCATCTTACCAGATCCTGGCCGGGTTATCCAAAACGGTATACTGTCGTACTCTGGAGACTTTTCCCTCCCAGTCCAGAACAACCATTAGTGGGATCCCATCCACTCGCATCCACTCAGTTTTTACTGTTCGCTCCTCAGGCTGGATTACCCTGACCCATTTCTGCTGTGGGGCTGGGTTGCTCCTGGTAATGACTGTATCCAGGCCTTGCTGTGATTTGGTTTTGCCCTGCCTGGGCTTTTTCTTGGAAGAGCGACCTGGCTTTTTAGCATCCAGACCTTTGTCACAGCAACAGTCATATAGACATTCCCACCAGGGCTTTGGTTGATTACAGCTATACATGCTTTCCATAGCTGAGAAAAGAAATTCAGGCAGCACCAGTCTCTCCAGCAATCACACAGTCCCTGTGCTGGGTGCCTCTTATTTGCAGCAATCCTATGCAACTCTGCAGGATCAACAAAATAGTCTTTCTAATGCACGGTCACTTTTTAGAAGCATTAATGGTTTGGCTGCTGGCCCTTTAACTTAACTCTGCAGCCCCCAACACTGTGTAAAATTCACCAGTCCACTGGTTCAGCACTCTTCTGCCCATTCAATTGTGCCACATATGCATCAATTCCTGCGCCACTGCGCCACTTCAGTTACTGTGTCAGTCCTGAGGCCGATGTGCCCATTGCATACCTGCACCATATGTAAGCGTTCACTCATGTTCGTCCGCCATCTTGGCCCGGCCTGGGGGACACTCTCGCTCTGGGATCGCCGCTTTGGTAAACGGAACAGCAAGTCGACACAGGATTCTCTTGAAGTCTGGCCTCCGCCAGCTTTATTCTTCAACACAGCAAGACATATACAGCAAACAAAATAAATCCTAGGCCGTCCAGCCACTAACTAAATGTACAGAGAGTCCCTCTCTTGCAGTGGTCTAGGTCTACTACCCAGCCCCACAAACATGTACTCACACTGTACAATTTAGTCCTTGGGCCTGGCTTCTCTCAAGCCTAGGGGGAAAGCACCCAGGATACTCTTCTAGGCAAGGCCTACACATGTCCTCCACTGACTGTAAGCCACACTCCCCCCTTGGTATACTGAAAACCAGACTATTTAACAGGCCTCTGAGTTGGACAAGCAGCTGAGCAACTCTCCTAATTACCACCTGAGTAATTAACTCCTGGTTACCCTTGCCAGACTGCTGGCCTTCCTCACTGACAGCCAGCAACTTGGTAACCCATATCTTGGAACTCAGCTGCTGCAGAACATCTAGTGGCGGAGAAATGCGATCTTCTAAGGTCGCACCGCCATAATATATATATATATATATATATATATATATATATATATAATATATATATAGACAGTCCCAATGTTCTAGTGCCAGGTCTTACTAGGCCTATTAAAATACTGGTAATCCAGGTGATCAAGGGTGTGGCTGCTACCTGGATGTTTGAAGTAATAGAGCTGGGAAGAGAGCTCTAGCCCCAAGAGACTTAAGGGAAGCCTGGTACAACAGTGTTGACACTGTAGTTTTGAGGTGCTGTGTGATAGGCACAGACCTCTGGACAGAGTGAGTTAGTGGCCAGACGACTGAGGATTTCTGGTTTCGTGTTTATTTTGTCTATAAACTGTTGTACATATGCCTCAATAAAGCTGGCTGAGGAAGGCAAGTTTAAAATATTCACCCGTTTCGGAAGATTTGTGTTCCAATGTCGTTCTACCAAGGACTGCGATCCAAAAGCTAATTGTTAATCCCCAAGATGAACCAAGATGGTGTCTGAGAGCTAAGCAGCAGCTTACAAAATATAGTTTTGTTATTATTGTCTTTGTTATACTGTGATGCCACATCATGATGTCAATAGCTACGCCCTCTGTTATATATATATATATATGTATACCAGCGCATGAGTGGAGGGGGGCATTTCAACTGTGTAGCAGCAAAATATGAGAGAGAAGTGATACCAAGAACAAGAGAGAGAAGAGGGAGTCTAAAACAAGACATCAACAGGAGGAGTAATAAAGGAGACAACAGTAAAAATCATCGAGTAATAAATGTAAGAAGAGAGAGAAGGAAGAATCCGTCTAGTTACAGAATTCTCCATGACCAAGAGTTGCCAAGAGGAACCATCTGAAGGCTGCAACTGTATCACATTACAAAAAAGGTAGTGCCAGGTACAGATAAATAACAGGATAGCCCCCAATAAAAATAATTCAACAAAAACAAAAAGGGAAGTGGTATATAACCTATAGTGCCAAACACATAAACACTAACCCAAATAAAAGTTACAAAATATATATATATATTTTTTTTCTAACTGTATTTTTATTAAAAACTTTTGTAATAAATATACATTCAAAGAGAACAAGTTGTTAATCATGTGCCGAAGATAATCAAGGCATATGCATCAATCGGTATTGTAAGTCAAAGAAAAAGGTTAACAACCATTACTTATACCCTAAATATGAAGCCAAATAAACATTCTATAAAGAACAAAACCACATATAGGACAGGACACGACACAATAGGTAGGTGAGTACAAGGTCTCAATTGGAAATAAAAAAGGACTACTCCAAAGTCTTTTTTTTTTTTTTAAATAAACCATAGGCCTCAATTCTAGCTACAAAATATATTTTATTAAGCAAATATAACAATACACAAAAGCAAATCAAAAGATGGTGCTGGATAACTGAAGAATAACTGCTGAAAAGTAAGCCCCAATGCAAGTAAATATACAATCTTATAATGTTAGTAGAAACAATACATTAATATGTAAAGAAAATACAATTACCCCCATAGTGTGTAAGTAAAGCAAGTAAGCATAATTTCCAACTAACAAATAAAGGAACAAAAATTCTATAGCATTACATAAGGGGTGAATACAGACCAGCAGCACAAGGGTACGCCCAATGCACATTTTGCTGAAGCTTCGTCAGGGGTTAGATACAAAACAGCCAAAACATATATCCCACCGCCCACAAGATACATTAACATTGTTTCAGGACTTTTACATATAGCAGCAAGAGATATAATATATTGTATTACAATTTAAGATTGCTTAATTTATGATTGTTTTCTGTTGATACAAGTTAATCCTTAACCCCTTACCCCCACAGTCGTTTTGGCCTTTCTGACATAGCCTCATTCTTGAGATCTGAAGTGTCACTTTATGTGAGAAAAACTTTTTGACACTTTTACCTATCCAAGTGATTCAGAGATTATTTTCTGGTGACATATTGTGCTTTAAATTAGTAAGAAATTTTGGTCCAAAAAATCCTTGGTTATTTGTGAAAAAATATCAAACTGTAGTGAAAAATTTACCATTTTCACACTTCAAACATTTCTGCATGTAAGACACATAGTTATTCCACTCAAAATAGTTTGTATCTAACATCTACCATATGTCTACTGTAGGTTGGCATCATTTTTTAAATGTATTTTTATTTTTTTATCTAACACAAATATCTAACACAAATATCTAACACAAATTTTTTTTTTTATGACATTAGGGGGCTTAGAAATTTAGTAGTAATTTTTCACATCTTCAATAAAATTTGCAATATCCATTTTTGTAGGGACCAGTCCAGCTCTGACGTGGCTTTGATTGGCCTGTATGTTAGACACCCTCATAAATTACTTAATTTAGAAACTACACCCCTTAAAATATTCAGAACAGCATTTAGGAAGTTTATTAACCCATTAAGTGTTTCACAGGAATTAAAGCAAAGTGGAGGAAAAATTTCACTTTTTTTGCAGATTTTCCATTTTTATCAATTATTCACAAGAACATGGTAGACCAGGGAAATGCAACTTAATATTGATTCCCCAGATTTTTCAGAGATATCCCATATGTGTAGTGTGTAGTGAGTACATCTACCCAACAGGTGTTTCACAAAGCCCCCAAAGTATCAGAGCAGGTGAAACCTTCAAGAAGTCACCCCATTTTGGATTCAGTACTCTTCAGAGATCTCATCTAGGGGTGTATTATGCATTTTGGGCGTACAGGTGTTCCATAGGTTTTTAGCATTGGGTCATGAAAATCGGGAGAAAAAATGCAGTTCCGCCATTGTTTTTTGGGTTACAATTTTACAGTGTTCACCGTGCAGTGTAAATGACTGGATAACTTTACTATGCGGGTCAGTACATTTACAATGATATACATTTTAAATAGTTTTTTATGTTTTATTACTTTTACACAACAGAAATGCATTCAGAAAAAAAATTGTTTTTATTTTGTCCTATTATGTACTATTATGGGGTGCATATGACGATTTTGACTGCTTTTTATCAAGTTTTTGTGAGGCGTTTTGAACAAAATACACAATTTTATTTTATACAGTGGTCACCGTGCGGTATAAATTACATGCTAGCTTTACTCAGCAGGTCGATGCGATTACAGCAATACCCAATTTGTATCTCTTTTATGTTTTACTGTTTGTACACAGTAAAAACACTTTTATTCAAAAAGGAAAACACGTTTTTGCATCGCCATAGTCTGAGAGCCATACGTTTTTTATTTTCTGTATACGGAGCTATGTAGTGACTTGTTTTTTGCGGGTTGAGTTGATGTTTTTATTGGTATCATTTTGGGGGGCTCAAGGCTTTTTGATCGGTTTTAAATCCATTTTTTGGAAGGCAGGGTGAAGAAAATAATGCAATCCTAATAATGTTTTTTAATTTTACTTTTAACAGCACTCACCGTGCAATATCCGTGAAGAGTTAGTTTTTTTTCTGTGGGTCGATATGATTATGGCGATACCAAGTTTATATAGAATTTTCTATTTGAAATTGTTTCTATTGTGTAAAACAATATTTATGCATTGCTATTTTCTGATAGCCATAACTTTTTTATTTTTCCGTATACAGAGCTGTGTAAGGAGTTGAGCCGTTGTTTTCATTGGTACAACTTTGGCGTTTATATAAGTTTTAAATAAGTTTTTATTCCATTTTATGTGCTGCGGGATGAACAAAAATCGCAATTCTTTGTTTTTTTATGGTGTTCACCGTGTGGGTTAATTAACATGACATTTTTATAGGGTAGGTCATTACGCACGTGACGATACCAAATATGTATTTTTGATCTTTTTGTGGGTGATTGGAGTTTGTAAAAGGGAAAAGGGCAGAGTACATGTTTTTGATTTATTCTTCGTATTTGTATTTCATTTTTTTTCACTTTTTTTTTTTTTTTACACTTTTTTCACTTTTCCCGATAGGGTATTTTTATCAGTGATCTTCAGATCACTGATACAATTAGAGATCAGCACAGAGCAAAAATGCTCTATACTGGTCTCCATGGCGACTGTCAGTCACCAAGCCCGGCAATGGTGACGTAACAGACAGCCCAGGAAGTGTTTCTTTTACTTTCCAGGCTGTCTGGTAGGAGACCAGCAGTGGTGCTGAATGCCGCTGCTGACCCCACTCCTCCTGTCTGTACCTTAGCTATCGCGATCATGATTGATCACAATATCTAACGGTTAACCACCTGCGGCCAGAGCTCATAATATACTGCTGGTCCCATGTTGTCATTGTGCAGGGCTTGCTTGTACGCCTAAAAAATCTCCAGGACGTACCCATACGCACTTCCCGCTTGAACGTATGGGTACGTCCTATGTTGGGAATGGATTAATCCTCTCATTGTTAACTGAATAAATATTATCTGTTTCTGCTCTAATACAGTTCTTACATGCACAAGAAAGGAATTTTTCAGATCAAACTGCCCACTGGAGTCCTTAACCAAAAACAAGCAGAAATGTAAATGAATCAATTACACATTCTACTAGATCTTTCCCAACAAAACTAATATATTATATATATATATATATATATATATATATAATATAATATATATATATATATTGTACATACATAGATATAATCAGTCTGCTTAGCTCCTCTCGCTCTATTACCTGCTAAGGTAAGTAAGATAGTATGTTTAGCCTGCTTAAGGCAGAATAACAAAGTCATTTATTTTTTTCATATTTTCATCCACGCCTTAAAAAGTAATGTTGTCATATGTTAATGGCACCACTTTAGGGAACTTATAATTTACTAAATATTTTTTATAATTTTTAGGCAGTAACCGGAAAACACATTTAATATACCATATCAATGCAATCCATGGCATGGTAAAAATAATAAGTTATTTCAGGAGTTGTTATGGCTGTGGTGGTACCAAACACATATTTTTCGGGTGAATATTTTTAAAGAAAAAAAAGGGTTTATTTTTTGGTAGACCATTTTGCTATGAAACTTTAGTTAACATAATTTTACTTTTTTCTTTTGCCCCAAAAGCAGTGATACTTTAATTACTAGTATAATGCTATAGAAAACAAGTATTTGAAAGTATTTCTCCGTATCAGTATGCAGACCTGAGGGACTTAAAGAGCTCCTGGCTGCCACTGTAACTCAGGGGCATCTTGCAATTGTGTGTTTTTCTCCTAGATTATTGAGTTTAAATATCTTGGATGCCAATGTCTTACCCTGGGTCTTAACTACAATAATAAACTACAAAAGTTAAAGTATTAGAGAAATCAACAATACATATTGCTTGGCTCAAACGGAGTGCTTGAAAAGAACAGAGTGCGGAGTTCAAAACAACCGGAGGATTGGTGAGTGGCTACATATGGTTTGTAGCAAAGTTGTTTTATTTTTCTATTGCAGGTTGTGTTTAAAGTACTGACACTTTAAAAAAAAAAAAAAGTTCTAGTGTACTCCAAGGACCTTTGCATCACTGGTGTACTTTCGGGACCTTTGAGTCACATGACTAGGGGGGGAGGGGTTTCTTTCTTGGTGTCAGCAGGTATAAATTGCAGCACCAGTGCTCTATAAGAGCTTGCTCTATTGCTTGGCTCAAACGGAGTGCTTGAAAAGAACAGAGTGCGGAGTTCAAAACAACCGGAGTTAAAAACAGGAGAGAAAAACTGGTAAGTAAACAAACCTCTTTTATTTAATACTTCAATCTCATTAACTTTTTTTTTTTTTTTCTTCATTGCTGTTGCACCAGGATAATGGGCAGCTTCACTGGCAATTTCCAGCAGTGCACAATCTGCCATATGTATGCACTACTGGAGCAAGAGGTCCAGGGTGAATACCGCTGTAGCAGATGTGAGCATGTTGCTACTCTGGTAGCTCGCATTTTAGACCTAGAGGAGCAAAATGCGACACTGAGGGCGATTGACAATGAAGAGAAGAGTTTGCTACTCTTGGAGCAAACAATTAGTGGGCTAAATGTGGAGGGTGGAGTATTGGATCAGCAGGAGCATGTAGCTGGGTTAATGTAGACAGGGGGAGCTCTAGGGGTACCAGAAAAAGGAAGGCCGCTTCTCCTCCTGAGATTCCTAGCAAAATTGCCAAGTTGGGTGACAATGCTGGGGAATCAGTCTCAGAAATGGCAGCCCTAGTGGACACTGCTCTTCCTAGCAGCCGGAAGAGCAGCCCATCTAGTAGTAGGGGGGTTGGGAATGCAGGTAAGAAAAGACAGTTAGTAGTTGTAGGGGATTCTATAATCAGAAAGACGGATAGAATAATTTGTCGCCAGGACCGCCTCAACCGAATGGTTTGCTGTCTCCCTGGGGCCAGGGTTCGGCATGTGGTGGACCGGGTGGATAAATTACTGGGAGGAGCTGGCGATGACCCAGCTGTTGTGGTCCATGTTGGAACCAATGACAGAATAAACGGTAGGTGGAGGCTCCTAAAGAATAATTTTAAAGAAATAGGCTAAAAGCTGAAGGGGGGGGAACCCCCAAAAGGTTTGTGTTCTCCGAAAAACGGGCCGGGGGCCCATGCGTTTTACTCAGGAAAAAAACAACGGGAGCTCAGGGATTAAATGCAGGGCTGAAGTCTTGGTTAAGGACAGAGGGTTTGGGTTTTTTGGAAATGGGCTGATTTTAAATTGGGGGTTTACAATCTTTTTTTCACAGATAAATTGAACCCCTGAATGGAAGGGGGTCTGCTTTCAGGGGGAAAAAGAATTCTTTAAAGGGGGTGGGGGGATATTTAAAAATGGGGAAATTGAGGAGGGAGGACAATATAAAAAATTTAAGGGTTTTAAATAGGTTGGGGTGGGCACCCTATATCGGGGGGGGGAGAAGTGGAAGGGGGGAGGTGGAAAAGGGCCAGGGGGATAAGGAAAACCCCGTGTTCCCAAAAACCACTTAAAAGAAAAAAGGTACCACAATATCTAAATGAAATTTCTCATCCCATCTACAAAAGGTAAAATTTATAAATCACATGCTGGCAAAAAAGGGTTTATAATGTATAAACCCCATCCCATCATCTGAAAGGTAATTATAATCCCTTTGGCCACCCCTTACCAAAGGGAAGAGATGTTTAAATTTCGAAAACCCCCATTGAACGGGAACTTTTAAATTTCCCATGCTGTCTACTGATCGGGTAATGAATGATCCAGTTTGTCTAATGAACATTTTTAGATACAATCCCAAACCTTTGAGGGAAAGTTTTAAAACGGGAAAGGGAACTTAAAATGTTTATTCACAAATGCAAAGGAAAGTCTTGCTACCAAAAAGGGGAACTTGAGGGCTGTTTGTAGAGGAGCTGATTGAGTGGTGGGTATTGCTTAAAACATGGGTTTGGACTCCTGCATGTTTGGGTGTTAAACCCTTAAAGGTTTTTTAAATCTTTTTAGGAAAGACAGAGCGAACAGGGGGGGGAGGGTTTGGGGGGGGGGGGTGCCCCCCTTATGTAAGGAGTAAAATAAAGGCCAAATGTGAAAGAGGTTTTTACGGGGCCCGGGGTAGCAATGAAGTGGAAACTTTGGTGGGGGGAAAATACAAGGGGGGCTTTTAAAAGCAAAAAATTTTTTTATTTTTGGTGTAATCAATAGCCCCCCCCCGAAATCATAAGAGGAAAATAGAAGAACCAATTTGGCTTTAACCCCAAATTTTTGGGGGGAAAATGGGCAGGGTACATTTGATAAAAATGGGTGACTTCAATTTCCCAGGCATTGACGGGGGGTCCGGTTCTGCATCGACGGGAAAAGGAAGGAAGTTCCTCAATCTTTTAAGAGGATAATTTTTTTGGGGCAGTTTGTGGGGAAACCCCCATTTAAAAGGATGCTCTTTTTGGGGTCAGGCCATTTCAACCCCAAAGGGGAAAACTTGTAGGAACGGTCACGGTTTCTGAAAAGGGGGGTTAACCATTGACCAAAATTTATAATTTTTTTTAAACCCGAAAAAGGGGGAAAAAAAGGGGAAAAAAAAGAGCGGGAAAAGAAAAAAAAAACTTTTAAATTTTTAAAAGGGGCCCAAAATTTTTTGTTTTGGGAGGGACGGCAAAAAAAAGGGGCCCCTAGGCGGGGAGCACCCTTTTTACCCAAATTGGTAAATATGGGAAAAGCCCAAAATGGAGGACCCTTTTAAAAATTATTTTTGGGGGAAATTTATTAAAAATTTAAAATTCCAAATGGGGAAACAAGAAAAAGGCGACAAAAAAAAAAAATGGCTTCTACCTTCTTTTTAAGAGGGCAATAAACAAAAAAAAAAAAGGGCCTTTAAAAAAAAAAAAACAAAACGGGCCCCGGTAAAGCCTTTGAAAATTACAAAAGAGCCTAATAAAAACTGTAAAAAAGTGAAAAAAAACCCGCAAAAATTTTAAAAAGGGAAAGGCAAGTGGAAGGGTAGCAAGACTAAAACCCCAAGAAAATCTTTAAAGGATATAAATCCCAAAAAAGGGCCAAAGTCAGAGAAAGTAGGCCCCTTAAAAAAACCTGTGAGGGGGAAAGGGCCTGGTCAACTGGTAAACCAAGAGAAAGCAAAAAGGGGAAACTAAATGGGTTTTTTCAGCTCGTAAAATACTATAAAGGGAGATAGTATTTTAGGGGGGGGGGGCCCCAAGGTGCAGATCTAGGGGGGTTCCAGAAACTTTTAATAAATTTCTAAAAAATTAAAATTACTCGTGTAAAAAAGTAAAACCCCCAAGTTAAATAAAACGGAATGTGAACAAGGCCCAGGCCCTGAGGGTTTCCATCCCCCCAAGAGTCTTAAAGAGCTCAGCTCGGGTTTTCCCAGGGGTGCCCCTGTACATGATTTTTAAGAGTTTTCCTGGGGGATGTATAGGCCAGGGGGACTGGCGCAAGGAAAATTTTGGTTCCCAATCTTCAAAAAAGGTTCAAAGTTTTTGCCCGGGGTTAATTAAAAGCCCAGTAATTTTAAACTCTGTTGGGGGAAAAAAAATGTTTTGAAGGGCTCTTTTGGGTTTTTATACAGGGAGTAGTTGACAAACCCCCAAAAATTTTTTAAAAGTGATTGCCACATGGATTTACTGGGGGACAGAAGTGTCAGACCAATCTGATTTCTTTTTAGGGAAGGGGGGTGAGTAAAAACCCGGGAAATAGCGGGGAAAGGCTGGGGATATTTTTTTTTAAAGACTTTGCAAAGGCTTTTTGACACTGTCCCGCATAAGCGTTTTTTTGTCAAACTAGAATCCATTGGGTTAGAGATAACAGTGTGTAATTGGTTAAAAACGGGCGGCTGGATGTACTCAGGGGGAAGTGGGGGTAAATGAACCCTTACCCCTGAGAGGTCCCCCTTTGGAAAAGTGGTGTGCGCGGGGCTCGTTTGGGGCCCCTCCTTTTTTAATGTTTTAGTTAAACGTTTATAGGGGAAAGGGGAAACAAAGCACGGTTTTGATTTTTGAAAGATGACACCAACCCATGTCAGGGTAGTGCAATTTTATGGAAGATGCTAATAAATTGAAAAGAAAGACCTGGCCACTGAGGGCTTGGGCATCCCTTGGCAAAAGGGGTTCCCAATGTGGAAAAAAGAAAGGGTTTCTGCATCGGGGGAAAAATTTATTATACGGGCATCATATGCCCCAAGGGGGGGGAAAAATTTGGGAGAACCCGTTTGGGTGAAAAAAAGTTCTGGGCGTTTTTTAAAAAATCATAAAATACAAAAACAGCTGAAAATGTCAAATAAAGCGGGCCTCTAAGGACAGTAAGATATTGGCGTGTTTTAAAAGGGCTTTGGACTCGCGGGACAAGGAGGGTCTTTCTTACCCCCGTACAAAAGCATTGGTGCGACCTCCACTTAGAATATGCTTTTTCGGGTTTCCGGGGGCCCCCCAATTTTTTTTTTTATAGAAGAGATTTGTAATGATTTAGGAGAGAAACAAAGACGAGAAAAACCCAAAAATTTTATAAGGGGAATGGAGCATTTTTTATTTTATGAGGCGAGGTTGGGTAGAATTGAACTTATTTAGCCCTTGAAAAAAGACGGCCCCTTGGGGGGGGCATGATTAATTTTTATAAAGGGCCCCCCTAAAAAAAGTAGGGGAAAAAAATTTTTTTCAGGTAAAGGCCCCTCTAACAAAAAAGGGGACATTCCCCTTCCCCGACTAGAAAAAATGGATTAATCTAAGGGGGAGAAGAGGTTTTTCATTTGGTAAAAAACTGAAATCTGGGGGAAATCCCTCCCTGAGGAGTGGTCACAGCAGGAACTGAAAGAAGTTTAAAAAAAAAGGCCCCTTAGAAAAACCTACCGGAACTAAAAAATTTTTAAATTGCTACGTAGCGGGGGTAAAATTCTGGCCCTGGCCCCGGGGGGGCGGTTGGGCCCGGCTTGGGGTTTTCAGATATAGGGCTATAAATTGGAAAGCGGGGTTGGTTTTTTCCCTTTTGGGTGGGTTTCGGGGCATTAACCAGTGGAGGGGCCGGGGCTTTAAGCCTTGTCTCTCCCCCTAAACCCACATTTTTCCCCACCCCTTGGGTTTTGAACTCTTGGCAGGGAAAGTTAATTTTTTCAACCTACAAAATTCCTAACTATTTTTGTAAAAAAACCCAAATCATCAAAACCATTTAAATATACGGGGCCCATTAGGTTCAAAATATCAAGCTTATTGTTTCGCAATAACAAAACCCACCAAAAACCCTTTTGGGACAATTTAAAATTTAGGGCTTTGGAATATAAGTATGATAATATAGCATATAAACTAGTAGATAAAGAAAATTGAGCACCTTTAAAAATAAAAAGGAAAAAATTTTCTGAAAGAAAAAAAATTTTGGGCAAAGATTCTCAAAATTTAAAAAAAGGGAAAAAGGGCCCCACCAAAAAATTTCTTCCCCCACCCCCCTCAATTTTAAAATAAAACCGGGGGTAAGCACCCAAACCTAAAAATCAGTGTTTGTTTTTTAAAAAAACATACTGTGGGTATACAGTAATTATAAGACTTGTCTGATATTCAAGTGTATTAATCTATTCTGATAATTTTTTTCAATTTGCACAAATTATACAGAACACTTCACTCTGGAATTCTATATTTCAAGTTACTAGTTATGTTAAGCTGATCACTTATTATTTTACACAATCAGATAAATCTGTGCCAATTTTTATTATTTTTTTAGTCTAATTTGCTCAATTGATCTTTTGTCTATAGATTTTGTACATTTATAGGTTCCTAAATCAGATCTTATGTCATTGTTCTGCACATAAACATCACTACCAAAAGAAAATCGTAAAAACAGCTATTTCTTTATGGGCCCTGCAGACCATGTAAATAATTAAACTTACTTGACATAATCCAAGTAAGGTAAGATATTAAAGAGCCATCAGCTCACAGTGGCTCACTGAAAACCCTTTCCCTTGCTCTCTGGATGGTCAACTGTAACCTGATCTTCCAGTGAAAGTGAAGGTTCATGTTCTATAGAATCTATGTCACGATTTCCAACCAGGGTGGCTGGAAACGTCCGGGTATGGCGGATCCACTGGGCCCACCGCGGGCGCAGGTGGTAACACTCGCAGTGGGTAGCCGAAGTGCAGGATTGGATAGCAGACACTGGAGACGGTAAAACGGATGGTGTAGCTGTAAACGTATGCATAGTCCCAGGATGATTATGGACTAGGCAGGATGCCAGGAATCAGCAGGTGTTAGCTGGCGGAAGCAGCAACAGGAGTACAGCAGGTAATGGAGTTTGGTAATACGTCAGGAACCAGCAGAGAAACAGGTGCACTGGACAGCACAGGGTTAAGCAGAAGATCAGCAGAAGCTTCAGGAGACACACTGGAAACCAGGGGGTTAACTCAGCAGGAGCTCAGCAACAAAGGTCTAGCTCAAGGGTTGAACACCAAGGAACTGACCCACAGTACAGGGAGGAAGTTCCTTATGAATGCAAAGGTCACAGGTCACAGGGCTGGACACAGGAAGGCCTTCTCTTAAATATCAGAAGGCTGGTGCACGCGCCCTATCAGGTGCGCAAACACGCTGGGGAAGCCACAGAGGACGGACACGCGTGTGATCGTGGCCAGGTGAGTAGCACTGAGCAGCAGGGGACACAGGAACAGGTACATAGCATAATGACACAGCCGCTGTGCGCCCCACAAAGGGAGCCACAGCGGACCCAGAAACAGGGGCACGGACATGGGCTGTGGCGTGATCCGTGACAATCTATTTGTAATATCTGAGTAAACCATTTAGGAGAGAAGTCTGCTAAGTGGAGAAGCATCTAATAACTTATGTGTCTTAACTGTCTTATACTAATGATTTATGAAAAGTTGTTCAAATTAGAGGTATGCATTAAGCCTATAAAATTAAAATCATTTGCTTTGAATCTTTAACTTTCCCTCTAACTTCTATATATGTGAACACTTCAAGCCCTTATCAGCATTTTAGGGGGCTGGTATCATCACTAAATTTACCATGACAAGTGAAAAAGCCAACCCAGAATTGGTAAGTAAAAACAAGTCAGTAAGGCAGGAAATGTCCCATAATCCTCTTTATGTCAGCTTTCTTGGAAAAGGAGACATGTGCCAGAAATATAATCTATAGTTTCATTGTGTCCAGTTTTTCAAGGATTGTTTAATATGGATTATGTAGGTTAGATTTACCGAAATCAATAAACTTTGTCATTTATTTGCAGTTCCAAAACTTTGAGTGCAAAAAGCTGCGCTACTGACAAATGGCTATTTGAATTATTTTGATAAAAATGTGGGGGGGGGGGGGGGTGTGGTGTGCCCCGACCATCCAGCGCTTTGGGGGGTTTTAGTTTGCATTTCAGTGCTTTTAATAAAAAATTGCATTTTGTAGGGTTTTTTGCCTAATGATTTATCTTTACAATGGCAGAGTTTAAGTGCTGTTATGAGCGCATATTAAATTAGTTTTTAGTAGAGTGATATGAGTGAACTTGGGATTTTCTATCTGCCTATGACCACATTGTATTATTCTTGCTGCGAGTAGAAGGAAAGTTAAATTAATGTCTTGATGTATGTCTTCTCTGTATACATGATTCAAACTCTCCTACAAGCCAGAGATAGTGACTAATACAGCCATATACATTTGCCAACAAAAACTTGTGTGAGTTAAGGTTGAGGGCAGAGCAATAATATAACATTGTTGTCTATGGAGATACTTTCCCTAAAGAATCAAGTGGAGAATTCAAAACAAATGCACAGAACCTTAGAAACTGGTATGTATCCAACAGGGACCTTTTTCTTCCTTGTGTTTTTAAATAGGTACTTTGTAGGGAGTTAAGAGATCCAACTGTGAAACAAGGTTAATCTATAGACGTTAAGGAACAGGTCCATTATGCTACACAAATCACTTGTGCCAAGAAAGCTTTCCTTCCTTTGTTCATTATGCTTGTCAGACTATGATTGAGTGTGAGCACTGCTGTTCTAAATAGCTTTTCAAAATTAAAGACACAGGTTAAAATGCTTGTTAGAAATTCCTAGGCATGGTTGCTGAAAACAATGTTAGGAAATCTAAATCACTAAAATAAAGCTTATCAGCATGATTCACAGCTCATTTAAAACACATTGTTTATGCAAGTGACAGATGCAAGAATTACCCTATTCAGTTTTCAGGTATTGTGGCGAAATCTTTCAGCAACACAAAAATATCATCGTAGATAAAGAAAAGAGAATTTTACAGGGACAAACTGATCTATTTGCTTATCAGCTTTGAAAGCTACCATATACTTATGGGGAGGATAGTGATTTTGAACACATTTCATTGTTAATATCTTTCAAATTAAACATTGCACAAATTTCCTACACAAATCTTCCATTAATGTCTTATATGACTGGACAGCAGTGCAATATATCAACATTAATGCCTATGGAAAAGCAATGGATTGGAATAGATGCTCAATAGTTGTTACAAACAATGGTATTAAGTAAGAATCAAGACAAGGTGGATAATATCTAGCATGGATTTTGCCATGAACCGGTGTTACTGTGTTATATGCAGATTTTGTCTCTGGATTTTTAAAAAAGATTTATATAACTGCTTATATTTAGTGTTGAGCGATTGCGTTGGCTATCGAGATCGATCGATAGTCGATAGATCGGCCGCCTATCGACTAAGGATTTTTTTCGGTATAGTGAGCATCGATTATGCGCAGATGACACATTAAATGTCTATGGTGAGAGCAACAAACACCTTCATTATTACACTCCAAAACAAGGCTGGGAGAAGATGAAATTAAAATCACAAAACAGTCAATATGAATACTGTGCTACATCTTAGGCAACTCACTCTAGGTTATAAAAAGTCACAGAAAAAAAAAGTAACAGACATTCACTATCCCTGCTTGTACACAGCTGACCCTTAAACTAGCATCCCCACAAATAAAAAGTGCCAGAAGGCGTATGATTTGACCATCATGTTATTGAACTGGACAATTGAATATTCCTGTCCTGGAACGCAGCATGAGGCCACCCAACTCCTGCATGACCCCCACATTTAAAAAGGTGCCGCAAAAAGTATGTCTTTCAATCCTCCATTTTAGTTGAACTGGACATTGGGACTATACCTGTCCTGGTGTACACAGCATGGAGCCCCAAACCTGCATACCCCACAGTTTAGAAAAAGTGCCGGAAAAAGGAGTCTTTCAACCAACAATTTAGATAGGCTTCACTGACATTGACTATATCACTGTCCTGGGACTTACAGCATGAGCCCCAAACCTGCATGACCAACACATTAATAAGTGCCGGAAAGAGGAGTTGTTCAACAACACATTTTAGTTGAATGGGACCATTGGACTATACTGTCCTGGGCACCGCATGAGCCCAAACCTGCATGACCCCACATTTAAAAAGTGCTGAAAAAGGAGTCTTTCAACCACACATGTTTAGTTGAACTGAACATTGGACTACACCTGTTCCTGGGCCACAAGCATGTGCCCCAAACATGCATGACTCACATTTAAAAAGTTGCCGGAAAGGAGTCTTTCATCCAACATTTTAGTTGAAAGGACATTGACTATACTGTCCTGGGCTCACAGCATGATGCCCCAACCTGGCATAATCCTCCAAATTTAAAAAGTGCCGGAAAAAGGAGTCTTTCAAACCACATTTTTAGATTCACTGGGACATTGACTATACCTGTCATGGGCCACAGCATGACCAGCGGCGGAGTGTCCTACAGTGGGCCTGTGCGGTTGTTATATTTAAAGCCCAGGCTGGGTCCGTACATCCTAATTAACACGCAGGTTAAACATGCCTGATGACGCTTGCAAACGAAAATGTCGTTGATGAGCAGAGTGCGGAAGCGGAAAGTGTGAGACTCCAGCCTTCCTAATGTACACATCTATAACTGGGTAGCGCTTGGCCCCTCCGTTATGAGTGTGGACCAAGATTGAGCTTCAACTTGGAATACTTGGTGGTTATCGCTCCTGTTACCCCCAGGTGCCCTATCATCTTGGCATTACTTTTTCTCATTTTACTACAACGTGCTGGTATTGTACTTTGTTCTCTGTCCGTGCTCCATACTCAATGTCCTCTGAATAACCTACATGCTGGTCAAGTTTTTTTTTTTTTTTCCCTCATCTCCACAATATGTGTACTCCCTGTACAATTAAGAGGGAAATTTTAATTTTCTAAAACGCTAAATTAATCTGTTACTATGCAAGTTTTTTTAGTACTTTATTATAGAAAAACATTTTTAAATAGATGGAATCCCACATGTCTTTTGTTTCTCTTTTTTTCCATTGTATTAAAATGGGTTGTCTCAATCACAGGGAAATGATAGCTATGTTAAAAGATTCTTGCAGAAACAAGTCATTTTGCAATATGTGTTCCATTATCAGTGTCATTCCTATTCCTGTTTCTGAAATGCACCTTCACCCTTGATCCACTTCTTGACCAAATGTGAGAAAAATGTTGGTTAGAAACAACATGTTTTAGAATAGGACCTGTAAAGCAATAGGCTGCATGTAACAGCAAAATGCCCAAAAATTCAAAGCATGACCCTTGAGCCACTTTGCGTCAATTGTATGAAAGAACAAAGAATGTTCTGTTAGATGCAACATTTTTTTAGAATAGGACCTGTTGACTATAGCTGCATGTCATCAGCAAAATGCCCCAATAAATTCAAAGCAATGACCCTTGGCCACTTGGTCAATTGTTGAAGTACAAATGTCTCCGTTGATCAATCAGCAAGGCTCTCCATTTCCTGCATTTTTACTCTCTATTTGGGTGGGTGAAGAAATCTAGTGATGATTTTTGTTTTGTTCCGGGGATCCAGGAAGGGTGGCCACCCAGTAAATGTTGTTCATTTTGATGCCACTCTCTCTAATGCGAGGATCATGTTGGAGAAATGAGCATCACCATGCACTCATGTGAGAGATGGAGCCTTGATTTTCCAAGCCTCTGGGTCGAGGGGCACTAGCACTCTGATCTTGTCTTCATCTTCCTATCCACCCTCAAATTCGCGCCAACCTCTTTTTCCAAGGACAGGGACGTACGGTAAAAATCGGTGTATAGGAAATACATCCTACCTGCATCTCCGCTGCCTTTGCACGCTTCAACACAGCCACTGACTTGCTGAGATGATGCACCCTGAGAGCTGTTGCGCCACATTGCACTAGCTCTGGACCAAGAAACACCTGCCATGAAGATACGATGAAAATTGTGAAACTGTCGGGCTCGTGGATTTGACAGTGAGAAAGGATCCGGAGTTACGTCGCATCTGTGTCCGTCTGTACTCCTCGTCACTTGGCGGGACCATGTTGTTTCCTAGAGTGTCAACGATCGTACCCAGATCTAGATCACCACAGAATGCTATGCTGACAAGGGCATGTCTGCACTGACCATTTTTGGTGGCTTCTTCAAAAACTGGCAAGGATGGTGTCAGCAGCTCTCTTCACACACCTGCCTCCCTCTACAGGGGTTCAACACTCCCGAGGGTCCGTACCCGCTGCTTGTCAGTCCCATGTGTCACTTCGTACTGCGTAATGGCATTGCGCTGTGCTGCCACCAATAGCAGGAGATGTGGGAGGGTGGCAAACTCCAGCGTGTGTGCCACGTCAACAATGTGACGGTTGACAGGGAGGCCTCGAGCTGAACGCATGCAACGCAGCACAGGCAGGGAGATGCAGGTAAGCGAAGGCGGAAGTGCGAATCAGAACTCAGCTTCTTCAGCAGCAGTCCAGAAACCGGGTAGCTCTTTTAGAAATTATGGTACGACTAAGGTTCATGACATGTGGCCAGGCTCAAGGGATGTGCTACCAAGCCTAACCGATCTTAAGGGCGGCACTCAGCAGAATTTCGCCCGGTTATCGCCACCAACTTGCATGGCACAAGGTTTCTTGTCACCCCAGCCAGCGTCTTGGTCTCAGTTGCTTTAGAGCCGTCCACAGCTCCTGACCTGTGTTTGGACGAGGTCTCCAAGGCAGATTAATTTCAACACGGCATGGTGTCTCTGGGCACAGTGATGCCCTCGCCAGAGGGACCCTTGGGGGAAAGAGCTGACAATCCCTGCGGTTTTTTTGAGGAGCGTAGGAACATGCGCCGAGCCTGAGAGCCACCCGTCCTCCCCCGGGGGGTGACATCCACCCAGCTCACCCAGTGATCTGTCACAGGTATAGCAGCCTTTGCCTGCTTACTAGTCAATGTGTCGGTGTGTGAGAAGACTTTTCCGGACACTGATGCAGACATAAGCGCTTGAAATTTTAGATGACACGTGGATGGCCCAGTTGGCGCAGGGACGGCTTTTCTGGCAGAAATGCCTGCTCGGCATCTGGTATTGGGGGCAAGCCGAGGTAGGGCTCATAGGACCGTGGCTGGGAGCCATCTGTGTCCACCAGAGGAAAGGCAACATTTCAAGGCAAAAAGCCTTGGCAATGCCGACTTCAGGCGTTTTGGCTTTGGATGGTTTGGGTTAAGTGTTTATTCTGCCCCAAACTGGAAGACAGAAGGCTGGACTGCTAGACTGCCGCTTGTACGGCGTGCAGGTCGTTTATCATAACTGGCAGGAAGGAGAAGGGGTAGGATTGGTTCCTGGTGGTGCTGGGTGGTACTCGGGCGGACGGGTTGGGAGGCTGAAGCGTAGGCTGATCCCTGATCATGTACTCTGAGGAACGCTGGTGGTGACGGAGGAGGAGGTGTGGTGGAGACAAAGGGTGTGACAGTGGTGGAGGCCCGGAGTCGGTCTGGCCTTTTTTATGGCCAAGTGTCCTCCATTATTCAACTCATGCTATTCGCTGCATGTGATAGACATGTTGGTGGTGGTTAACCACTTAAGGTTCCTTGCCTATAACTATCGCTGTTTCGGCAAAAGGTGTTGGCATATGGAATCGCTGGGTGATTTCTCAGAGGCTTGCTCAAGAGAAGGACCTAGGCCTTGTGAAGGTCATGGACCTTTTTGGACGGCGATAGCGAGGAGCGGCGTTTGCGGACGTACGTGGCTGGCGGAATCATATCAGCGGAACTTCTAGCGAACCGACATCTAACCTTTTTGTGGTGGGAACCCGTATTGACACTACCCCATATTCCTCCTTCCTCGTCTCACTGATGAATGCGCTCGCAAGCAAAATCTGCGGAAAAGGACAAAGGATGAATCGCAATGTCGTCATCACTCAATCATCATCAACACAGGTGAATTGTCGTCCTGAATATTCTGCATCCAGAAGTAGGGCTACAAGCAAGGGGAGGACACTGCAAGGCGTGGCCGGACACGCCCGGGATTTTTGCCGATTGACCGGGCTTCTTAACCTCCTCTGATGGGACATCAGTAATGGTGGTCAGAGCAGACTTCTAAATCATCCTCTTCGTATCTTTTAACATTGCCTTCTGACCACAAACCGCATTTTGTCATCAAAAGAGGTCTTCAGACAATGGATTATCCACAGTGGTGGGGTAAACGAAGTGACATTAGGGCTGATTCATGGTGGAGGCATGATGATGATTGCTGATGCAGACAATAGTGGCCGTTGACTGCCGAGGTCGAGGAGGTAAGACTGCTAGATGATGCTGCATTTCAACCACTGAAGGACAGATTGGCGACACGATGTTACGTTACTTAGATTCCACAGGGCACTGGACCTCAGCGATATGACAGATGGGACATGACGGTCTCTGCATACTGACGATCCGCTGGCTTGCGTGTTGTCGCCTGACACTGGAAGGAGCACCCTTCTCTCGTTTACCTCTACCTCTCCATGTGCTACCCCCATCTTTGCTCGACTTACACATACTTCTCGCTCCTTGTTCAGAATATAAAAATTTGAGAAGGTATGGAAATAGTTTTGGAATGTCTTCTTATTAAAAGACGGCAAATCACAGCTATTCTCAAATCCCTCTAATCAAAACAAAATTGCTGGATTCAAATTTAACTGCAAGGGGTCTATCAACAATAATGGGAATCTGGGCAAAAGTCCAAAAAACACGTATCTGTTATGTTTTGGTTATAATAAACGGTTATTTTTTGCACCTTTATCATTCACTGTGGTGAAATATAGAATTGCTGGTTTTAAGATTTACATAGATGCTGCGTCAATGACAAGTGCTCGGGTGCGCAAAGTCAAATAAAAACACGTACACTGTTTTGTTTTAATATAATAAACGGTATTTTTTTGCACGCCTTTCGAATTCACCTGTGGTGAATAAAGGATTGATGTTGTTTAAGATTTACGTAGATGCACTGCGTCAATGACAGTGCTGGGTGCGCAAAAGTCAAAAAACACGTCAACTGTTTTTGTTTGATATAATAACGGTATTATTTGCACCTTCAATTCACCTGAGGTTGGAATATAGACATTGCGGTTTAAGATTTACGTAAGGATGCTGGCGTACAATGAAACTAGTAGCTGGGTGCGCAAAAGTCAAAAAATCGTAATATGTTATGTTTTTGATCATATAAACGGATATTTTTGCACCTTTCAATTACCTGTGGTGAATATAGAATTGCTGTTTTTAGAGATTTGTAGATGCTGAGTCTAATGAACTGTGCTGGGTGCGCAAAGTCAAAAAAACACGTATCTGTTATGTAATGATATAATAAACGGGTATTTTTGCACCTCTTCTATTCACCTGTGAGTGAAGTATAGAATGTGGCAGTTTTAAGATTTACGTTGTATGCTGGTCAATATGGAACAGTGCTGGGTGCGCATAAGTCAAAAAAACACGTAACTGTTTATTGTTTTGATATAATTAAACGGTATTTTTTGCACCTTTCAATTCACCTGTGGTGAATATAGAATTGCTGTTTAAGATTTACGTAGATGCGTCGTCATATGATCAAGTGCTGGGTGTCGCACAGTCAAATAAACACGTTAACTGTTATGTGTTGAATAAATTAACGGTTATTTTTTGCACCTTTCAATTCATCTGTGGTGAATATTATGGAATTGCTGTTTTAGGTTTTCGTTAGATGCTCGGGAGCTTGTATAAGTGAACAGTGCTGGGTGTGCAAAAGTCAAAAAACCACGTAACTGTTATGTTTTGATATAATAAAAAAAGTGGTATTTTTGACACCTTTCAAAATTCACCTGTGGTGAATATAGAATTGCTGTTTTTAAGATTTACGTAGATGCTGGGTCAATGTCACTGTGTGGGTGCGCTAAAGTCAAAATCACGTAAACTGTATGTTTTGATATAATAAACGGTATTTTTTGCACCTTTCAATTCACCTGTGGTGAATATAAGAAATTGCTGTTTAAGTTTTACGTAGATGCTGCAGTCAATGAACAGTGGTGGGGTGCGAAAAAAAGTTAAAAAAAAACGTAAATGTGATGTTTTTGATTAATAAGACGGCTATTTTTTGCCACCTTTCGCAATTCAACATGTGCGTGGAATATAGATTGTCTGTTTTAAGATTTAGTAGATGCTGCGTCAATGAACAGTGCTGCGGTGCGCAAAAGTCAAAAACACGTAACTGTTATGTTTTGATATAATAAACGTATTTTTTGCACACCTTCAATTCAACCTGTGGTGATTATAGAATTGCTGCTTTTAGATTTACGTAGATGCTGCGTCACAATGAACAGTGATGGGTGTGCAAAAGTCAAAAAACACGTAACTGTTTATGTTTTGATATAATAAACGGTATTTTTTGCACCTTCAATTCACCTGTGGGTGAATCATAGAATTGCTGTTTTTAAGATTTAAGTCGATGCTGCGTCATGGAATCAGTGCTGGGTGCGCAAAGTCAAAAAACAAGTAACTGTGATGTTTTCCGTTCGATTTACACAGGGGGTTTTTTTTGCAACATAAAACCTGTTGATGGATACATATGATCTGATGGATTGTAATTAAGTGCAAGGTGGATTTTATAAAGCAGTCAAGGTGTAATGGGTAAAATTGAATCAACTTTCCTGAAATGTATACTAATAATAAAAAAGTGGAGTTTTGAGCTATCAAAGGAACCTGAGTTACTCTAGAAATGATGTTTATCCAATATATATGTTCAGGCTGACCCAATTATCCAGAAATATTTCAATAGCAAAATGTTATTAATCTAAAGATATTAATACAATTTTCTACAACTAAGTCTTGGTGAACTTTTTCACAGTGTTCTTTATTAGATGTGCTTGTCTGTGTTCGCACAATCGGGGCCCCTCCCCCCCTCTCACACCGCGTGAATTTACAGCGGTAGATTGCTGCTTTAAAATTTCTTTAGCTAAAATACATAAAATCCTTCAATCTCTAATCTACTAAATTGGAAGAGATACAGCGCTGTAATTTGTAGGAGGTTTTTCTGCTGGTGCAGAAAATAGAGGGACTAATTTCCGGCTGAGCTGTTTGGCCACAGGCAGAGCGCAGGTCCTATCCCTATGAGACGTGAGAGGACACTGAGGTCTGAAAGACAGGAAAGCTGTTCTATGTAAAACGAGGTCATGTGATTGTTCCAGCCTATCGCAACCATACACATCCCAGTCATGGTCGTCGTACACACATCTCACCTGCTCTATTCTGTTAATCTGATTGCGCTGGCAGCCAACATTACTGGGATGCGCCCGAAATAGGCGCTGTTCTTAATAGATGATCGCACAGATTTTAACCTTAATTATCGCATGATCTGGGATATTTCGGAATCACATAAAAAACCCTTGCCAGATTTTCAACTTTGTCGATAAAAATCGCTCAACACTACTTATATTACATTTTGTTATTTTCAAAAATGTTAACATCCTTTGAAGACCACAGTCCAATGTGTATGAGAAGCATGTGAATTTTCAGTTTCTTGAATAACATCATGTCTGACAAAAAGAAAACTTACCATATATAATCAATATACTCGGCCTCTAAAAGGTATCGCCTGATTTCTTTGCTCTTTTACCTCTATCTCCTAAACAAAGCAGAATCAGAATAGCAATGTATTTGAAAATATTCTTTAGCTTTACCAGTAAGGTTCTATGTACCTGAATTACTCAGAAGGCTGGTGTCAGCTGTTAGTTGTAGCTGACACCCGCCAGTAGCAGCAGTCGGCTCACTACACATAATTGGTATCACCGCATTTTTAAATGTCAGATCTCTTAAAATATAACATTATTTATCCTATACGCTGAACATCAGAAAGAAAAAAATTCCAAACGCCACAATTGTGTTTTTTTAATCCAAAAAATTGGAATAAAAAGTGATTAAAAAGTCGCATCTATCCCAAAATGGTACCAATGAAAACTACACTTCAGCTCATACTTTTTCCTTAAAATTTTTCCCCTATTTTCCTCCTCTAAAACATAGGTGTGTATTAGGGTCCAGTGTGTCCTATAGTCCAAAAAATATGATACCCCCATACCATGACCACATAGTGGCTGAATAATACCACCACATATCACCACCACATAGTGACTGAATAATACCACCACATAGTGACTAAATAATACCACAACATCATGACCACATATCACCACCACGTAGTGACTAATACCACCATTCTGTTAACGGATAAAAACTATTACATTATAACTAGAGTTGAACAATTGCTTAAAAAATCGAGATCTAGTCGATTACGGATTTTGAAGAAAATCTTTATACTAATTTTTATACTAAAACAGGTGAGGAGAAGCTGGAATTACCATCCATAACTGTAAAAATGGATATGTGGTACAACTTAGTGAAGACAATTTAGCTCTAAGAGTCACAGCAAAAAATTCACAGGCTAAAATAATTCATTCCTTTCAATGGCTAACTGAAAAGAGGAGGACAGCATAGCTATAGCAGACACAGTGGAGCAGCTGCCCCTTTGACACATAAAAAGACACCGGTATTGGAAATGGCACATGCTTACTGGCAGGAGCCCCCTATCACTTTTTTCACCAGGGCCCAAGAACATGTCATATATGTGGTGGCAGCAAGAACATCCCAACGGGGAACATGGAGGTTCAGCTGGCAGGGCTGTAGTTATAGGGGGTGCAGGGTAGCCAGGGCTGCTGTCAGTCATCTATTAACCGTTTCAGGGCCTCATGCAGCTAAATCAAATGGGTCCCACCCATTACTAGTTCCTGTTTTTTAACATATCACTGGGCTCCTTTTTGATTAGGGCCCCTGACAGGAGTACTGCCCTATTGACACTCCTGGCACCCCTTTTACGAATGCCAGAAGTGTGAACTAAAACCTCGAGCATTCCTCAGAAGGCAGTCAAGACCCGGGTAGCGCTTGAGAAATTTCTGGCTATGCGATGTGCATGTATGTTGACAAAGGCACAACTCCATGTTTACGAAAGGGTCTGGAGAACATATATCGGGTTCCATTCCTTTTGCCTCTTGTGTTTCTCATTTTCGCACTTAAAAATGGCAAGTCCAGCACGGGTTCATGAAGGATCGGTCCTGTCAGACTAATCTCATCAGCTTCTATGAGGAAGTCAGTGCTAGACTGGATCGGGCTGAGGCACTGGATGTCATATATCTAGATTTTTCTAAAGCATTTGATACTGTGCCACATAAAAGGTTGGAAAAATAAAATGAAAATGCTTGGACTGGGGGAAAATGTGTGCAAGTGGGTAAGTAACTGGCTCACTGATAGAAAACAAAGGGTAGAAATTTAAACGGTACATACTCAGACTGGACTCGCTGTTACTAGTGGGGTACCAAAAGGGGGTCAGTATTGGGCCCTATCCTCTTTAAACATTTTCATTAATGATCTTACACAGGGAATACACAGTAAATATCGATCTTTGCAGACGTTTACTAAGCTCTGTAAAGTAATCAACACAATAGAGGATATATGTTATTACAAAGGGATCTGATAAGTTGGAGGCCTGGGCAGGGAAATGGCAGATGAGGTTTTAACACTGATAAATGCAAGGTTATGCACATGGGGAAGAGAAATCCATTACATGTTTACATGTTAAATGGAAAAACACTGGGTAAAAGTGACATGGAAAAAGGACTTGGGAATCCTGGTGGACAGTAAATTTAATTGTACCCAGCCAGTGTCAGGCAGCAGCAGCCAAAGCAAATAGGATCATGGGGTGCATTAAAAGGGGGCATAGATTGCACATGATGAGAACATTATTCTCCCATATACAAGTCACTGGTTAGACCACACATGGGAAAATTTGTGTACAGTTTTGGGCACCCGTGCACAGGAAAGACATTGTAGAGCTTGAACAGGTACAAAGGCGGGCAACAAAATTTAAAAAAAGGACTGGGTGGACTACAGTACACAGAAAGATTGGCAAGATTAGGGTTATTTAGTTTAGAGAAAAGAAGGCTTCGGGGGACATAATAAATATGTTTAAATACATCAAAGGTCAATTTTAGGATCTCTCCCAAGATTTATTTATACACAGGGGTGTATCTAGAACAAGGGGGGCATCCTTTACGTCTTGAGGAACGAAAGTTTCTACATAAAAAAATAGAAAGGGATTCTTTACTGTAAAAAGCAGTGAGACTATGGAATTTTTCTGCCAGAGGGACTGGTCATGGTGAATTCAATAACCGAAATTCAAAAAGGGGTTTTGGATGCATTTCTGGAGCGTTAATAATAAAAACAAGTTTATAGTGACTAGGATTCAGGAAAGGGGTCATTGATTTCCAGGGATTTTTCTGATTGCCAGATTGGAGTCAGGAAGGAATTTTTCCCCAAAATGAGGACAATTGGCTTCTACCTCATTGGGGTTTTTTGCCTTCCTCTGGATCAACACCTTAGCACAACAGGCTGAACTAGATGGACGACTTGTCTTTTTTTAGCCTTACAAACTATGAAACTATGAAACTATAAGTCCAGCGGAAAGAGAGGGACCAGTTTCCTTCTCCTCCTCTGAGGGCATCAGCGATTGGGTGTCAGAGTAAACAAAATCACCCTCTTTGGCCTCTTGATCTTTTGAAATGCCTTCTGACTCCAACCGCATTGTGTCATCAAAGAGTTCTTCAGAATATGGATTATCTAGTGCGGTCTGTTTATTGGGTGATATTTGGCCCGTGTTTGGTTCAGTTTGGACTGATGATGATGATGATGACGACGATATTTGTGGCTGTGATTGAGAGGAAGAGGAGGTAAAACCACTGGATGCAGGGCGTGTTAACCACTGAAGTTGCCTATACTTTGCAACTGGCAAATAGGAGTAGAAACAGAATTTTTTCTATGGAATATCTGTTGATGCTGTCTTATGGAAGAACCCTGGCAGCAACAGTGTGACACAGAAGTCTTATTGAATTAAAAAATTTAACTACAAGCAAAGAGTATTAAAAAAAGATTTCTTTCTATGGAATATCTGTTAACGCTTATGGAAGAACCCTGGAAGCAACACTGCAACACTTGCATTTCTTTCTATGGCAGATTTGCTGATGGTGTCTTCTGCAGTGACTGGATCACCAAAACAGGAGAAATGAACTTTTTGGCACTCTGAATGAAGATGGGAAAAATGCAGCCAGCTATACAAAACTGTACACTATACAAAAGCTATACAAAACTCCCTAACTCCATAACTATTGATTTGTATAATTCCCTAAGTTATTCCCGCCCCCGCCCCCCGCTGACTAATCTACCCAGCAGCTTTTCCTGTGTAAAATCACTAGAAAATAGTGTTTCTGCCTGCTGGCAAACAAGCAAACAGAGGCAGTAAAGTCGAAATGGCGTTAAAAGGAAATACAATGACATACACATAAGATGGTCATGTGATTTTAGCAACTAATGAGATCCCTACAACCTCAGTGGTGATGTTTTTGACCCCCCTCTGTGCTCTGCACTGATTGTACAGGAAGCAGCTTAAAGTCAAAGTGAAACTGCCGCGGCGCGTCAATCGGTAGTCTCAATTGCGATTTTTTTTACTCGATTTTGCCCCAAAAAAATCGGTTCTGAAAACCGTAAAAATTGACTCAATTTTAACTTTTCTCGATTAAATCGCTCAACACTAATTATAACCAATAAAGCTGCCGTACAGTGATCATACAGTGGTAGATTACAATTTTATGCCCACATATAAGTAACTACATTAAAGTTACATTCAGGGACTTACAGGAGACTTCTTGTTTTATGAGTCATTCTCTTCTCTGATGAATTTACCACACAAACATCTTAGACGTTTAATTTTTCCAACATTTCTCTACCCTTTCTACAAACTCCCCATCCATAGCACTCCAAATGGTAATTATGACCCCTTTGTGACCCAAACAGTAAAAATACCCCAAAATGGCTTTGGGGCTGCTGTTCTTGTTTTCTGTCTCCATATAGTAGGTAGTTAAATCCCACAATATAGTATGTAGGTACACCCCGAAACTAGGTAAGAAGATAAATAACCCCCCTTTAAGGTAGGTAGTCTTCAATTAGGTAGGAATATAGCCCCCCTTTAGGTAGGTAGACTTGTAGTTCCCTCCATAGGTAGGTATCTAGGACCCCCATTAGGTAGGTATATAGTCCCCGCATAATAGGTAGGAATATGGATCCCTAGGAGGTAGTTATATAGGCACTCTGTAGGTAAGTGGATAAGTATATAGAACATCAGCAAAACAAAAACAAAAAACAACAAGCAGCTCACCTGAATCTCTGCTAGTGAGCTATCGGTTCAGGGCGCCACCCCACAGTCCAAGTCCATACATCATGCAAACAAACGAACCAGCTCCAACTTGCGGTAGTGATGTATCCAGGAGAGAGGATTTGTTAAGCAGGTGCAGACCGGGCTTATAGTAAAATCACCACAATTTTATTTGCATCTTCATTAAAATCCATACAATGTTCCACAAACAAGAGACCCTTCACCTCCAATGGTTCAGATAGAATGGAGACCAACTGCCGACGCGTTTCGGGTCACATGACCCTTACTCATGGCTAATTTGCATGTGTTGCCTCTCCATTATATAGGACCTTTGGTGTATGCAATAGGTACCTATTAATTAAGAATTTTTTTTTTTTTTTTTTTTTTTTTTTTTTATATAAGTTTACAATATATAAAAACACTTATATTTAATTCCATTCCGCTGAAACCCTATCAACTGCTCTAATCTATATGCTATGTTAATAATGGTATTGAATGTCCTGACGAGTGTTTAAACCCCTAGGGACTCTGGTATCCAGGTGAAAATCCACCAGGCCTCCCTAGCTAGGAGTTTCCTGTGTAAATCACCTCCCTCTTGTTGTCTTATATACCTGTTCTATGCCTGTTATGGTGAGTGTTTTCAGATCTCCTTTGTGTATTTCTGAGAAGTGTTTGGAGACTGCTGAGGTTTTGAATTGTTCTAATTTATCAACATCCGACATATGTCTCCTAACACGAACTTTGAGGGGGCCAGTAGTGCAACCAACATATTGCACTTTGCAACTTTCACAGCCTATCAGATAAATCACTGATTTTGTGTTGCAATTGATAAAGCTTTTAATTTGAAAAACTTTATTGTTGGAGTAAGAAGTAAAGGCCGTTGTTTTTTTCACATATTTGCACGTTTTGCATATTTTATGGCCGCATCCATGAAATCCCTTCAAGTGATTTTACTATAAGCCCGGTCTGCACCTGCTTAACAAATCCTCTCTCCTGGATACATCACTACCGCAAGTTGGAGCTGGTTCGTTTGTTTGCATGAAGTATATAGAACACACAGCTTATTTTCTAGCACTGTATGGTCACTGTACGGCAGCTTTATTGGTTATAATTAGAGTTGAGTGATTTAATCGAGAAAAGTACGATTGTATTGTACGTGAGGGGGGAGAATTGACATGTCAATTGATAGCGGCGATTACGCAGCACTGAAAATGCATGTCCATGGGGCATGCTTTGGAATTAGGCGCTGATCAGCGCGTGGTTACAAAACACCCGCTGTATTGCGGCGCGTACTATACTGTAGGTAGGTAAAGAGGTAAGTATAGACTGCTTGAACTTAAGTATATAAACACCTTGTAGGTAAGTATGAAGGCCCCATGCATGTAGACAAAAAGGTTCCATGTAGGTAGGTATATGTCCCCTGTAAGTAGGTAAATACCCACTGTAGGTAGGTATAGGCCGCCTGTAGGTAGATATCTGCACCCTGTAGGTAGGTATAGGCCCCATGAAGGTAGGTATTTGCCCCCTGTAAGTAGGTATAAGCCCTCTGTAGGTAGATATAAGCACCCTGTAGGCATAAGCATGTAAGTATAGGTCCACTGTAGGTAGATATAGACTCCCTGTAGGTAGGTAGATATAGGCCCTCTGAAGGTAGGTATATTCTCAATTTAGGTAAATATAGACCTCTTAAACACTGTCAGACTGAGTGGTCTGTGGCTCACAGGGAAGTTGATCTAACCTATAGCTACTTTACATGAAAATATTACCTGCCTCTAGAATATAACTGCGTTCATTTTACCACATAATACAGTGTGCAAAACAGAACTGTACTGTGCAGTACACAATAGCAAGTGAGTCACATATCTGTCTATCTCACAACTATCTGCCCTACACTTCTGTCTGCCTCACACATATGTCATACTTGCCAACTTCTGAAAGTGGGAGATTTGAAGGGGTGGCGTGTGTAGATATGCCCCCTCCAAAAAATCCACTCCCACTCCATCTAACTGTGTAATGACTCTGGAAGAAAGCTAAATTAGGGTTTTGGCGTCACCCAGTTTTCCTGGACAATGGCTAGCCTATTCAGCATCCAGGAGAGCTGGGAGATAGCACCAAACTGTGTCTGAACCTAAAACCAATACAATCAATATTTCTAGCATACAGTGACCATATAGTGGTAGACACCTCAAGTCAGGTTGTTGCCCCCTTATAGCCAGGTAGATGCCCCCTTATAGCCAGGTAGATGCTCCCTATAACCAGGTAGTGCCTCTTATAGCCAGGTAGTGTCCCCTATAGCACGGTAGTGCCTCTTATAGCCAGGTAGTGCCCCTTATGGCCAAGTAGGGCCCCCTATAGCCATGTAGTGCCCCTTATAGCCAGGCAGTGGCCCCTTATAGCCTGTTATTGCCCCCTTATAGCCAGATAGTGCCCCTAATGGCCAGGTAGTGCACCCTATAGCCAGGTAGTGCTCCTATGGCCAGGTAGTGCCCCCTATGGCCAAGTATTGCCCCTATGGCCAGGTAGTACCCCATATAGCCAGATAGCACCCCCTATAGCCAGTTAGTGCCCCTATAGCCAGGGAGTGCCCCTTATAGCCATGTAGTGCCCCCTATAGCCAGGTATTCCCCCTTTAGCCAGGTAGTGCCCCTATGGCCAGGTAGATGCCCCCTATAGGTAATAAAAATGAAATAATAAAAACTACTTACCTTACCAGGTTCCCTGCAGTGCGTCCAGCTCCGGAGATCTCCTGGCCCGGCGGAGGCTGCCGACCGAGGAGACCCAGCATCGCAGGGGGTGTGAGTACAGCCGTGTGTCACACCCCCAGAGAAGCTGAGCTGTATGTACAGCGCTCACCGAGCACTGTACATACACGGGAGTAGGCAGGAGGGAAACGACCCCTCCTGTCTCCTCCCTGTACAAGCAGCTGCACTGAGTGTGCAACTGCTGACTGACTCTGCGTGGCCGTTGTAAAGTGGCCGTACAGAGTCAGTGAGAATCACCGGGCGGGAGAGGCGGGCGGCTGCGGCGCCCCCTCTGTTGAACGGCGCCCGTCCATAGGAACGGCCCGGCGCCGCCGGAGCAGCGTCCTGATGCTAGTCTGGCGCTGCCTTTGTTTAAAGAACACCCCGCTGCCTGGAGGTGACCCCCATTTGCGGGAACCTCATACCCAAATCGAGAGAGTTGGCATGTTTGACATATGTCACAGTCTAACATGTCATCGACACATGGCTGAGTGGCTCCATCCATGCCATTGCTAACATAACACATTTCAGCAGCTAACAACCTCACCAGCGATCTGTAAGGGCCAGAAAGGGAGAAGACAAGGCCTCTGCTACCTGCTCATAAACCTCTTACTGTACCAACAACCTGCTTCCCCTGTATGTGCAGCTCTTAGGCAAAATCAGATTTGGGCAGTGGCATAGCTAGAACTTTTGCCACCTGGGGTTGTTGATAAGTTTTCCACACCCTTTAGACCACATCCCAACTTTTCATGCCTCTTTTAAAAGGGCCTTCCTCACATTTATAAATTTTAATTGTCACTTTAAAAAATCATGTTTTTATGTTATTATATTCCAAGAGTCATTTTTACTTTTCAGTCTGTGGAGCTGTGTGAGGGTTTTATATTTGTGGGATAAGTTAATGTCTAAAAAACAGCACTGTCAGTAGCCCCACCAACCCACATACAATATCCACTCTACCCACCAGCCCACATACAATATCCGCTCCTCCCACCAACCCACATACAATATCCACTCTCCCCACCAGCCCACATACAATATCCACTCCCCCACCAGCCCAAATACAGAACGGGAAGGCAGAGACTTTAATGAGGCATTCCTGACTTCTCCCTAGAGAAGTAGCTGCACCTTTAACATGCAGCTGCTAACTCTATATGGCCATTTTTTAAACAACTGTGCAGAGTTAGATGCCAATCGTTGGAACTTATAAAGGCAATGGGCTGTTGGCATCAATTTGAGCCTGGGTTCCACCCTCTCCACCGCTTGAGATGAGCAGTGCGATGGCCAACTCTATCACAAGCTAAGCAGGAAAATGATTTTATTACACCAAGGTCAAAATAATTATAAAGGACAGATTACTAAACAACTAGTGATTATTAGGTAATTAGAATATATATACACAGGTGAATGAACCATAGAAAGGGGGAGTCTGAAGAGAGGCACTTGATAGTTAGAACAAGGCATCTGTGTGATAGGGGCCAGCATTTCACAGAAAGTGCAAAATAATTAGGGCTACATGAATGTATTTTGGCACCCAGGCGCCATTTTTTTGCACGCATTAGTAGCGTAGAATGTGCCTGAATCTATGAACCTTTTATTTGGGGTAAAATTTTGGGATTTCTAGCTACTAACGAAATTCGGGCTCGGTAAACCATTTTAAAGTGGTGTCCCTGGTCCACGAAAATTCTCCTGGTTTTGCGAAAAAAAAGTCATAAATGTTGTATGGAGGGTTTGGGGTGCGACAGGCCTCCAGCACGCCCCCCCGATCTCAGATGCATTACAAAGTGACGGAGGCACATTTAATGTGCCTGATATTAGGGTGCGCCTGTTTAAAAATATAGCGAACATGGCAGCGTCAGTTTTCGGGCTGAAGAGATGTCAGACTTCTGGCGCAGCCCCGTACGTACATGTCACTCTAAGTGTCACAATTAGAGATGGGCGAATCGATTCTAACGAAGTGGAATTCGTTTAGAATTTCAGGAAAACTTCAGTTCTGCACAAAGCCGAAGTTTATGGTCTTTGGGGGAAAAAAACGTCTGTTTTTTGAAAAAATGGCCGCGGCACATGGCGTAAAGGGGGTAGAGAACTCCGGAAGGAAAAAAAGGAAACCCCCCTCAATGACTTGCGACATGAAGCCAATCAGCGCCCCGCGGGCTTCTTGACGTACAGCCCTATAAAAAAGGAGCCATTTTAAAATTTTCCACACTTCCACTTATGTCCTGTCATAAGCATCTTGCTGCTGCTGTTGCTGCTGCTGCACTATATTGAACGTATCATAAAACAAACTCATTTTATCAGCGACTGGGGGGAAAAACCTTCACAAGTGTGTGTTATTTGCACACTTGTTACTCAACCAGCGTTATTATTTTGTTTTAGTTTGTGGGGTATTCTCCCTAAAGTCCAGGGTGGGTGTACTTCTGCCCCATATACGCCTAAATTACATCTGGTTGTTCTGTATGGTATTTAATACCCAAGGCTTAATTTAACCTCTCAATTGTGGGGTAATTTGGACTAAAATACAGGGTGTCTGTACTTTTTGGTCCTCTATACGCCTAAATTACATCTGGTTGTTCTGCACGGTATTTCATACCCAGGGCTTAATGGGCTTAATTTAACCTCTTGATTGTGGGGTACCGTATATACTCGAGTATATGCCGAGTTTTTCAGCACAAAAAATGTGCTGAAAAATCTCCCCTCGGCTTATACTCGAGTCACTGTCTGCACTCGGGCGCTGCGATGGCCCGTGCGCCGACAGGGATGCTTCAGCTATATGCGGCTCCTCAGGGAGCGCATATAACTGATTGCCGAGTGAGCGCACAGTGTCCGGGCGCTGCGCTGGCCCGGGCACTGTCCGCGATCCCTTCACCTATATGCGACTCCTCCGGAGCGCATATAGGTGAAGGGATACCACTGAGGGGCACAGAGCGAGCGCTCCGTGCTCCGCAGTGGCCTCCGGGTGGCCGCAGACTCGCGGCTGTTCGGAGTTTCCGGCACAGGCAGCGTGTGTCATCACGCTGCGTGCGCAGCCTGATGACATCACCCGCCTGTGCCGAGAAGACCCGAGGAGCGCGCGGGAGTCCGGAGCAGCGGGGATCGAGGTAAGTGATTGTTTTTTTATTTTTTTAAACTGCCTATACCTGCATACCGCTGCCTATACCTGCCCTTTAGCTGCCTACAGCTGCCTATACCTGCCCTATACCTGCCTACAGCCGGACATATACCAGCACTAAAACTTCCTACAGCTGACTATACATGCCTTATACCTGCCTACAGCCGGCCCTATACCTGCCTACAGCTGCCTATACCTGCCCAGACCTGCCTACAGCTGCCTATACCTGCCTACAGCCGCCCTATTCCTGCCCTATACCTGCCTACAGCCGGCCCTATACCTGCCTACAGCTGCCTATACTTGCCCTATACCTGCCTACAGCTGCCTATACCTGCCTATACTGCACACGGCCCTATACCTGCCTACAGCCGGCCCTATACCTGCCTACAGCTGCCTATACCTGCCCTATACCTGCCTACAGCTTCCTATACCTGCCTACAGCCGGCCCTATACCTGCCCTATACCTGCCTACAGCCGGCCCTATACCTGCCTAAAGCGGCCTATACCTGCCCTATACCTGCCACAGCTGCCTATACCTGCCTACAGCCGGCCCTATACCTGCCCTATACCTGCCTACAGCCTGCCCTATCCTGCCTATGGGGCCATATTCCTGCCTATTACCTGCGTATGGGGCCATATACCTGCCTATAATCTGCTTATGGGGGACATATAACTGCCTATTACATGCCTATGGGGCCATATACGTGCCTTTTGGGACATATACCTGCCTATACTGCATATAGGGCCATATATCTGCCTATAATTGCCTATGGGGGACATTAAACTGCCTATGTAATTTTATTGGTATCCATTTTATTATTTTAAAATTTACCATAGCCGCTGCATTTTTTACCCTAGGCTTATACTCGAGACAATAAGTTTTCCCGTTTTTTGGGGCAAAAGTAGGTGCCTCGGCTTATACTCGGGTCGGCTTATACTCGAGTATATACGGTAATTTGGACTAAAATACAGGGTGTCTTTTCTTATTTTATCCCATATACACCTAAATCACATCTGAATTTTCTGTAGTGTATTTCATACCCAAGGCTTAATTTAACCTCTTGATTGTGGGGTAATTTGGACTAAAATACAGGGTGTCTGTATTTTTTGGTCCTATATACACCTAAATTACATCTAGTTGTTCTATACGATATTTCATACCCAAGGCTTAATTTAACTTCTCAATTGTAGGATAATTTGGACTAAAATACAGGGTGTCTCTATTTTTTGGTCCTATATACGGCTAAATTACATCTGGTTGTTCTGTACGGTATTTCATATCCAAGGCTTAATTTAACCTCTTGATTGTGGGGTAATTTGGACTAAAATACAGGGTGTCTGGTTTTTTTTGGTCCCATATAAGCCTAAATTACATTTGGTTGTTCTGTAGGGTACTTCATACCCAAAGCTTAATTAAATTTTTTGATCAAACAGTATGTCAGACAGAGAGGTGGCAGGCCCTTCACATGCGAGTGGCAGTAGCACAAACGTAAGGGGACATTGCCGCAGGGGTGACTCGGTGAGGCCGGTGTCATCTAGCGGCCATGTGTTGAACAGCAACCCAAGGGTTCTTGATTGGTTGACTAGGTCATCAACTTCCTCCCAGATGACATCTGACAACCCCAGCTAAGAGTCGGTGGGAACATCAGACACAACCCTAAGTTGGCATGGCCCGGGAGTGGGTCAGCGGCCCTCACCTGTCCTCAACCCGCCTCTGTCCCATTCGGTTCCCTCAGCCAGAGATCTACTATGTGGTCTGGGCTCAGCGCCACTATACAGCGAGGATGAACTCTTTGAGGACAGTCAGCAGCTACTTGGCAGCGAAGAGGTGGGGCAGAGATCCGCTGCTTTTTGCAATAGGTGGGAAAGCAGTGATGTGGAGAGTTGCACGGGAGGTTATGTTGCAAGCAGTCAGGCTCTGCATACTGAGACCGTTGAGGAGAATAGCAGTGACGGGCAAACACAAATCGATGACGAAGCAAGGGCTTCATCATCATCGTCAGGAGAAGAGGGTGTCGGCTTGCGCGTCAGACAGCGGCGCAGCCAGCAAGTCGCTAGTGTGGCCATGAGTCAGTAGGGTGGCAGCAGTGCAAGGTCGGGAGCCAAACGGCCACAGGGTAGAAAACCCGCTTTACAGGTCCAAGAAATTAGCGGCACAGGGGCTCACCGAGGCAACTGCGGTAGTAGTCATTCAGTGCTGAGCGTTGCCGGTAAAATCACCGACTCTGGGGTGTGGCAGTTTTTTGCTAAGACACCAGAGGAGCCGAACATGTGTATATGCAGAATCTGTGGGCAGAAAGTAAAGCGTGGTCAGGGAGCTAACGTTGACACTACGGCCCTGCGTCAACACATGCAGCGTCACCATCCAATGGCCTAGGAGAAACGTGTCTCAGATGTGGTGGTCCATCCTGCCATAGCAACAGCAGCAGCACCCAGTGGCACGCATGCCATTTCAGCCAGTCAAGGCTCCACCACCTCTGCCGAAGGGAGCTGTTTGTCTTTTGCATCATCTATCGGTCCAGATGTTCCTGCTCCTCGCCACTCATGGCGCCAGCAGTCGTGCACCGAGGCGATTGCCAAGTGGCACCATCCTAAGGTACAGAAGCTGGCCATGCTCCTGTCCAAGTTGTTGGTACTGCAGTCCCTCCCTTTCCAAGTGGTGGACTCTGCACCGTTCAGAGAACTAATGGCTTGTGCCGAGCCGAGGTGGAGAGTCCCAAGCCGTAATTTCTTTTCCAAAAAGGCAGTACCAGCCCTGAAATAAATAAGTAGAACAGAAGGTGGGCCAGTCCTTGAGCTTATCGGTGTCTTCCAAGGTGCACGGCAGCGAGGACGTGTGGAGCTGTAACTACGGTCACGGACAGAACATGTCCTTTACAGCCCACTGGGTGAATGTGCTTCCTGCCTAGCCACACCAGCAACTTGGACAGGAGACGTCACTTTCTCCTCCACGCTGTCAAACTGCTGTTCCTGCGCCAATGTCCGCCTCCTCCACCACCTCAGCCTCCACAAGTCTAAGTGCTGCTCCATTATAACACATGTGCAGGGCACAGCGGTGTCATGCAGTTCCACACCTGGTTTGCCTGGGCGAACGGAGTCACACGGGAGGAACTGCTCCGCGCCATGCAACATGAAATCAATGTGTGGCTTTCTCCGTGACAACTGCAAATCGGAACCATGGTGACAGACAATGGAAGGAGCATGATGTCCGCGGTGCACCGAGGAGGGATGACCTATGCTCCCTGCATGGCGCACATGTTCAATCTGGTTGTCAAAAGGTTCCTGAAGTCTTCCACCCATCTGCAAGACATTCAAAAAATGGCCAGGAAACTGTGCATGCACTTCATCCATTCCTACAAAGCCAAGCACACCCTCCTTGAGCTGCAGCAGCAGAATGGCCTCCCCCAACATAGGCTGATTTGTGCTATTTCCACCCGTTGGAATTCCAGCCTCCATATGTTGGACCGACTCTATGAACAGAAAAAGGCCATTAACGATGTTTCGATGATCCAAGCAGACAGGAGTACTCCCCTGTGTAATTTTGATGTCATCCAGTGGCAGTTCATGTGTGACACCTGCCGTTTGCTCAGGCCCTTAGAGAAGGCCATGGTATTTGTCAGTCGCTAGGACTACGGGATGAATAACCTCAGTCCACTGCTTCATATCCTGGAACAAATACTGCAAAATCTGCCTGGTCAGGGGGCTGCAGACGTGGTGACTACATCTCATGGCCACCTGAGTCCGGTGGGGGCTGAACTGGAGGAGGAGGAGGACATTGGAGGACAGGCAGTGTCTGGCGAAATTAGTGGTTTTTCTAATCAGGTGACAGGAGAGGAGAAGCAGGAGCTGCCAGAGGAGGTAGAGGGAGATGAGGAAGACGAGGCAGTTGTCCCAGATACACTGTGGCAGTATACAGTGGAGATGCAGGCAGGGAGTCCTTTAGAGTCACTAGCGCAGATGGCCCGCAGCATGCTGATTTGCCTGGCTAGTGACAGCCGAATAGTCACCATCTGGCAGAGGGATGACTTTTGGCTCTCCGCCCTCTTGGACCCTGGCTACCGGTCCACACTGCTGAGAGGGAGGAGAAACTCGCGTACTATAGAGAAATCCTATGTAGTCAGTTGGCCGCTGCCTATGTGCGCCATTGTCCATCCTCTGGCAGGTCTGACAGGGGGATTCCTCATCGCTCACATACCACTGCCACGGCTGCTGTGGGGAGGTGGGTGGTAGGAGCAGTAGCAGCTCCATGAGCAGCAGCCTAAGTCTGGAGTTGTTGATGAGTAGTTTCCTTCACCCGCCTAGTGAGGAGAGTACTCAGCAGTAGCAGCAGGACCTGGAGCAGACCCTGAACCAGCAGGTGGTGGCCTACTTGGACAGCACTCTGCCACCCCAGGTAGAAGAATCGCTTGACTACTGGGCAGCAAAACTGAATGTGTGGCCGCAACTTGCCGATTTTGCACTGGAGTAGCTGTCCTGCCCGGCCAGTAGTGTGGCATCAGAGCGGGTGTTCAGTGTGGTGGGGGGCATAGTTACCCCAAGGAGAACTCGCTTGTCCATCTGAAATGTGGAGAGACTCACCTTTGTCAAGATGAATCAAGTGTGGATCGGCCAGGATTTCCACACACCAATGCTTTATGCATCAGATTAGATCAGCCATGACGCCTCACCAAAACTTTGAGAAATGAGTCTGGATTCAAACTACCTGCCTCAGATACTATTCTGATGCTGCCACCCGCCTGATGCCACACATCTGCTGCCAGCTACTTCATCTGCCACCCACCAACTTTAACAGGGACTGGTATTGCCACCCACCTCCACACTGTGTCATTGTGCCACTCTGTGACCTACTCATGTTGCTGCCACCTCCATAATTTGTCATTGTGTCACTCTCCGACCTCATGCTGCTGCTGCTGTTGCTGCCGCCACCTCCATATTGTGTGATTGTGCCACTCTGTGGCTTAATAATGTTGCTGCTACCTTCTCAACCTGTCATTGTGCCAATATGTGGCCTACTGATGTTGCTGCCACCTTCTCATCCTGTCATTGTACCACTCTGTGGCCTACTGATGTTGCTGCCACCTTCTCAACCTGTCATTGTGCCACTATGTGGCCTACTGATGTTGCTTACACCTTCTCAACCTGTCATTGTACTACTCTGTGGCTTACTGATGTTGAGGCCACCTTCTCAAACTGTCATTGTGCCACTCTGTGGCCTACTGATGTTGCTGCCACCTTCTCAACCTGTCATTATGCCACTCTGTGGCCTACTGATGTTGCTGCAACCTCCATACAGTGTCATTGTGCCACTCTTTTTGATAGTGATGTTGCTGCCACCTTCTCAACCTGTCATTGTGCCACTCTCACAATCAGGATCAGGATTGTCTGATGATTAGGTATCCAGAAGCAGGAGTGGATACAGAACACATAAGACATGCAAATATCCCATTTACTGGTCATCTCTGTTTTGGATCAACTCCTGTTTGTTTTTGGCTTTAGCAATGCTGATGGATTATTGACCGTTTGAAAGCGGACACTGACGGATGAAAGGCAGAGTGACATGATCAGTGACGTCAACGCAAAATTACTCCCGACACCCTCTCCACTCTTTCGGGAGGTTGGGGGGGGGGGCTCTACATGTATCACCGTTTAACAGAGAAGGTTCTGTCATAATCTGTGGAATCATCTGATGTAATAGGAGTACGCACTTTGACACTATAGTAGGATCTACGCCCTCAGCTTGGTTCTTTCCTGCTGGAGCTGACATTATCTTGTCAGGCTGTGTTCCCACTTCAGTTATTTGGTCAGTTTCCCCCAGTAACTGGGCAGAGAAGTGAAGTGTGAAGCGATTCTGATAGCGGAAGCTGTCATCTATGTGTCATACTAAAGCACAACATTGTATGAAGACCAAACCACGCTCCCTGTGCATATTTGAGCATGGCACAATGTTCTACAACACCCTACAGGCTCTCTGCAGCCAGGAAATAGCTGTCTCTTAACACAATTCACCGAGAATAAATTCGGGTCGAAAAGAATTTTGATGAAAAATTTGACGAACTCAGCTAATCGAATTTTTGAGAAATTCTCCCATCTCTAGTCAAAAGGGATTTTAAAAGAAGCCTTATTTCACCCAAAAAATATAGCACTAAGGAGAAGATGTCCATAAGAAAGAGACAGATTTAAATGTGTACGTGTTTGGCTAATTGGGGACTGCGTCCTAGGTTCAAGTTAGAAAAATTATGATCAATTACATAATGTATATTGGTAATGAAGAAAGAGACAGAAATAGTATTGATATGATAACTTTTAAACACTATCAAAATTGTATTATATTTACCACAACGGTCAATTTAACTGTACAAAACTGTAAATGCTATTCCTAGGTAGTACCATAACTAATGTACCTATAAAAATGCTTACTTGCTAGAGTGCTTGGACAGATACATAAGTTATTAAAATAGCTAGCATCAGCTATTACATTTTTGTATTTCAATTATTTTGAGGTTATTGATTGACTACAGCGGTCATGTACCAGCATGATACATCATTACTCCCAGAATATAAAAACAGACCAGAGGAACAACTAGATGTTTGGGCTGGAGTGGCAGAGGATTTAAAAGGATGAGTACTGTTTGTTTGTTCAAGTAAAAATCTTAGAGTCTTTTTGTCAGAGCTGGGCAGTGCTCGGATTGCAGGGAACAATGTTCTGCAGCAGCTGATCAGCGACCCCACCCTGATACACATTCTGCTGGCAGCTCTGTGAGTCGGACAGGGGGCATGTCGCACCAGCCAATGGGAGGACCTGGACGCCGCTCCAATCAGCTACAGGGCGGTGTCCTGGAAACACATTTAAACTCCCTGCAAGCTGAGTGCTGCACCTGCGAAATTCTCCTGGCTGCCTGATTGCTTGTTTTGTATTTTGTATTTGCTTCTCTGTGTACCTGACCTCGGCTTGTTCTCCTGACCCCGGCTTCTTCTGATTTTGAACCTCGCTCACAATCGTGTTTGACCTTGGTTTGTTTACGTTTATCCCTCTGGTTCTGATTTGTGGCTTGGCGTTCCTGTTTTGATATTGACCCGGACTGTTTGACTATTCTTCCTCCTGACGGCCCCCCGCACTCTAGCAGCGCAGGGACTGTTGCCCAGTGGACATCTGCCGTCTAGGGAAGCACGTCAAGCAGGCAGGGACAGTGGGATGGGTTCCAGTCAGGGCTCACTGTACCTCCCTTGACGTGAAATTTTCGCAGGCCGAAACCGTTACTGCTCTACCCTCACTATGAACCACATGACAGCTTTGGTCCAGGATCTAGCTCTGAGGGTAGAACAGCAGGAGTCTACCCCAAGTTAGAGTATCCCTGCACTACCGTCCCCTCCTGTGGAGGCCCCTATCCAGTTGCCTGACAGGTTCTCAGGCAACAGGAAGGCCTTTGTGGCATTTAGAGAGGGATGTCGCCTGTATTTTAGGCTCTGCCCACGTACCTCGGGGAATGAGGAGCAAAGAGTGGGAATTGTTATGTCCCTACTTCAGGGTTTCCCCCAGTAGTGGGCATTCTCGTTACCGCCTGATTCCCCAGAACTGTCTTCTGTGGACAGGTTCTTTGCCGCCTTAGGGGTACTTTTTGATGACCAGGAAAGGAAAGCTGTGGCCGAGGCTCAGCTGACCACCTTGAGGCAGGGTAAAAAGACTGTGGAGGAGTATTCCTCCGAATTTTGGCGCTGGTGTGTTCCGTCTGGGTGGAACGACCCAGCTCTTAGATGTCAATTTAGATTAGGGTTAGCTTACCATGTGAAGAGCTTATGGGTGGCTTTCCCTACCTCTGGTACTTTAGATGAGACTATGGCATTAGCCATTCGTCTGGACAGACGTTTTAGGGAGAGACGTCGAGAGAAGGCCACCACTCCGGTGGTTCACTCCATAGTCACCCCTACGCCAACGGTTCCCGATATAAACTCATAGAAGCCAATGCAAGTGGGGGCTTTTTCTGCCACTGCTGCTAAGGAACGTAGGACTTTTCGTCGTATCCAGGGATTATGCTTTTACTGTGGTGAAGTGGACAGGCTCAGGGATTTCCCAGAGGAAGACCGGTGGGGGAAAAATCCAGCGTAGGGATTGGAGGAAGATAAAAATAGGCAAGAGGTATTTCCTATTGTATCCAAAAAAAGTTGCTGTACCATTTAAAGATTTTTTATTGTCGGGTTTTGTTCTGGGGATGCGTTTGGGATTTGGATCGTTTTAATTTTGTTGATCGTTTTTTCTTTTCAAAGTCGGGCCTCCCTTGGAGCCGCTATTGATTCTCTAAGGGTTGGGGCTATTGCCCACTCCCTAGCTGGGGGCCCAAAAACATTTCTCCTGAGTAGAGTGTTGGTCGGATCCTACAAAATTAAAAAGTGTATTCTTTTTTCATGGAGGGGCTGCCCGCTGATGGGTTTTGGGGTGCCGGGGTTCGAAACATAACCAGGTTTTTTGATGGAATTCAGGGGATTATTCAGGGGGGGACAAGGTGTGTTGCAGTGTCTCCTACCAATGGGCATACTGGGGGGGGGAGCGATTCCTGTTTTTTTCCGTGACTTTGTGCGTATTTTCTCAGAAACAGTCAGAGATACTGCCCCCTATAGATCTTAGACTGTCCCTTTGCCCCATTCCCCGGAGGGGAAGTTTCCCAAGGGGAGAATATATAATCTGTCTTTTTAGGAGACTGCAATGAAAAAATATATTGCAGAAAACTTACAAAAGGGTTACCCGACCTTCGTTTTCCCCCATGGGTGCAGGGTTTTTTTTTGTAGGAAAAAAAGGAGGAGGCCTCCGTCCATGCATAGATTACTGAACTGTTTTAAAATAAGGGTTTTAAAAAACAATATTTTGACCCCTGTTGTTCAATCAAACCAGGGAGCAAAGTGGTTTTTCCCAAGTTGGCCTTGAGGGGCTAAAACCCTCATCCTTATTGAGAAGGGAATGGGGAAAAAAACCACGTTTAAACACTCCTGGGGGTCTTTTGAGTTTGGTGATGCCGTTGGGGTTTGGAATGTCCCGCGGGTTCCAGAACGGTTAATTTGTTTTCCGTGAATCATTGGTTTTTGTTGGTCGTTTACCTGGTTAAATTTTTAATCTTTCGGAAGATTGGTCGTCCCCGTTAAAATGTCGAAAGGTATTGCAAATCCGAAGGAAAATATTTTTGTTTGTCAAGCTTGAAAAAGTTTTTTGGGGGTGAGGAGGTACTTTTTGGGTACGCCCGGCTCCTAATCATTTCGTTGGCCCCCGGTTTTAAAATTGGGCCCTTTCTCGTGGGTCCCCTTCTTTCTAAAGGGGCCTGCGCAGTTCTGGGAAATTGCTAATTATATGTAAATTTATTCGTAATTTTTCTGTCTTAGTTGGGCCCCTTTGATGACAGTTAAGAAGGGGGTGGTTCGTTTTGGCAACCCTGGGCCATAGGGCTTTTGGGAAAAGCTTAAAGGGGTTTTGCAGAACCCCCTTATCTGCTAAGAAACAAATGTAAAAAACCCACGTAGCTGAGGGAGAGGAGACAGACTCCCAGAGACGGGCCCATGATAGGGGATCGGTGAAATGTTCACTCAAATAATCCCTACAACTGTGGTTCTGTATACAAAGAAAACCCTTTTTCCCAAGCAGCTTAAAAGCTTTTTCAGCCTCTTGAAAGTTTATGTTCCTGTATCAGTTTAAAGGGGGGGTTACTCAGATAACACTAAAAGGGTTCTGTATACAAAGACAACATATTTCTCCCGGTCCCTTAAAAGCTTCTTCGCCCCTCATCAGATAAAAAGTTTTTCTTGCCAAGCCCGGCCGCAGCTTTGTGGGGTCAATCTAATAAAAGCTTTTAATAATAAGGGCATGTAAGGACCCTTTTGCTCTTCAGGCTGAAAGTTTTGTAATCACTTATATTAGAAAAGTGTTTAATACCTTTTTGGAGGATCCCCGTCAAATTACATCGTGGCAGTGTTTTGTATCAGTCTGTGTTGATTAAAAGCAGACTAGAAAAACCCTTTGTCGTTGGGTTTTGATGCTTCCGAGTATGGGAGGGGGGGTCTTGTCTCAGGGGTTGCTGCATAAATTCCCTTCCCCCTTGTGTTTTTCCCCTAATTTCCTCAGTGAAAGAATTTAAAGATGTTGGGAAGGGGGAGTTTTTGGGCTGTTAAGGGGGCCCTTTTGGGGAAATGAGCCATTTCCTCGAGGGTGCCCGTCAGGTCACGGTCCTTACTGATCTAAGAATCTTACCTTTTTGGGTGCAAAAAGGTTTTAACCCACTTTAAAGCGCGTTGGGATTTTTTTTTACTTTGTTTTTTCTTACGCCCTGGTTCAAAATAATGTGAGGCTGATGCCTTTCTAGAAGTTCTGTCCCGTCACGTTTCCCAGGAGGTCCAGCACCTATTTTGGCAAAGGATGTTGTTCAGTTTTCCCCTTTGTTTGCCACTGAGGTTAAGCCCCCAGGAAGAGACCTGTTTAATTTCCTATTTCGAAGGTCTTTTTCCCCACCAGTTCCCGGTCGATTTTAAAAGGGGAATTTCATGATTCCTGTTATATGGGCACCCTGGAGTGTCTGGCACAAAAAAAAGCCATTTCTCGTAATTAGGGGGCCCCGTCTTTGCCTGGATGTTGGGCTATGTGGATTTTGTGAAGTTGCGCTGGGGTAAGGTTCCCAGAACTCTTCCCCCTGGTGGACTATGCCCTCTCCCTATACCGAACATCCATGGACCTATTTTCCTGGATTTTATGACGACCTTCCCCCTTCGGGGAAAAACGTTTTTTGGGGTTTGGTAGTGGATTTTTTAAAAAAATGGCCCATCTTTTTTCCTTTAAGGGGGTTCCCGTCATCAAAAAGTTGCTGAACTCTTTGTCAAACACTTTGTCAAGCTTCAGGGGTTACGAGAATTCGTTTTGGACGGGGGAGTTCAGTTCGTTTCTCATTTTGGAGAACCCTTTCAGGTTTGGGTTCACCCTGTCCTTCCCCTTGCCTTTCCCAGAGACTAATGGGCAGCAGAGAGGGAAAATCAAATGGTAACACAAAAACTGCGTTGTTATGTATTGATCGCGGTTTTAGACTGGGTAAAATATTACTTTGGTTGTTTGCCAATTAAATCAGGATGTGTCGTCTGGGACCTCCCATTTTCTGTAATTATGGTTTTCCCTAGGCATGCGTCATTTTCCAGTGCTATTTTGGGATCACAGGGGGGGTGGCGTTTCTTAAAGATCTGTGCACAGTCGGGGGCCAATTCAAAAAGAATTTGGTTAAACCCCAGAAAACCCAGACGAAAAATTCTGATAGACAGCGTCTGTGTTTGGGGTTTGGGTTTGGGGGTTAAAGTAGGGTTTATCCACCAAAATTCTGCGATTGAAGTTCCCTTGGAAAAAACCGCGCCGCGTTTGGGTCCATATGTGATTGGAGGGGGTTTAAAACCTGGTGGATATCGGCTGAAATTCCCCCTGTCTCCCCGTTAAAAAACGTGTTCCATCGGCACTTTTTAAGAGGTTATTCAGCTGGCCGCCTCGACCTCCTCCTGTTTGCTGGGGGGGTTAGAATATGAATCGCCCGTATTTTGGATTCCATAAGGCCCAAAGGTTTTTGTACCTGGTCATTGGAAAGGGGTAGGCCCTGAGGAGAGATAATGGGTTCCCGGCAAAATCCATCCATGCAGACCACCTGATAAGGGAATTCCTGAGTCTCACCGGATAAAACCCAGACCGGGAAGGTCCGGTGGCCCCTCTAAAAGGGGGGCTATGTCAGAGCTGGGGAGCTCGGTTGCAGGGACAATGTTCTGCAGAGTGATCAGCGACCCCACCCTGATAACATTCTGTGGCAGCTTGTGAGTGACAGGGGCCCCAGCCACTCCAGACAGGGGGGTGTCCTACCAGCCAATGGGGGACCGGGGCCGCCCCAATCAGCTACAGGAAGGGTTTCCCGGGGAAAAAAATTTTAAACTCCCTGCAAGCTGACTGCTGCGCCTGCAAAATTTCTCGGCTCCCTGATTACTTGTTTTGTATTTTGTATTTGCTTCTCTGTGTACCTGTCCGTAAACAAATTCGATCACTCTGATATATTTGATTTCTGTCACGGTCCTGGTCGCAGAAGTGGATACACTGGACCACCGCAAGCGCCCCCGCAGGGGGGGGGTCTAAGTAGGGCCCGGTATTTTCCCCGAGCCGCCGCAAAAGGGGGTGGACTTGCTGCGGCGGGGGGGTCTACCCGGTCATCCCCCGACGTGACTTTCTTGCGGTGGCCGAGGTATGCGTGGTACGAATCGTAAGGCAGGCTCGTAGTCCGGGAAGGCAATAAGGGCGGACAGGGGGCAAGGGTTTGTGGCAGGACAGGCAGGAAAGGGCAGGGCAGGCAGCAGGGTTCGTGGTCAGGAGCGGAGGCAAACGGTCGTACACGAAGGTCAGAACAAGGGACTTCAGGGGAAAGCTTTCTCTATAGGCACTAAAAGGCATAAAGATCCCGGGGGGAGGGGGGCGGAAGCATCCGTATTTAGAGGCAGCGCCCCGGTAATTGCGGGGCGCAGGAGGGTGCGACAGACCGGGGTGCGGCCCGGGTGAGCGCGGCGCGGGGAGGAGTGCACCCCCCGCCTGACCCCGGGCAGGCGGTGGGCCCCGCCCCCGAAGTGGGGGCACGGCCAAGCTGCGGCGGGGCCCCCCAACCTGGTTGGGGGTGCGGCGCCGTTCGCAACAGTACCCCCCCCCTTTTAGCCCTCCCCCTTCTTCCTGGCCTGGGGAACTTGCACCAACTAGGTCCCGGTTTTTGTTCGGGTCCCTGATCTTTCTTGGGCCCAAACCCCCTTCCCGTCGAAAGAAATGCCGTTTCCCCCGATGGTTTCATACCGGATTTCTTTTATAGTGAGATGTTGGTGGACTTGTCGTGCGAGACAAAAGTGCCCCAAATGGCCCCCCAGGTTTGATTGATTCTTCCATTGTCCGTTGTCTGCGGATGGGAGGCCGGGAGAAATCCAGGGTTTACCTGCAACCGAGGCAGAGGGCCCCCCAGAAATTCGACATGAATTGGACCCCGGTCCGAGACAATAGTGGGGAAGTCCGTGTAGCGGAAAAAATTTGGAAAAAAAAAATGGCTGGCCAAATGGGGAGCAGATGGTAGACCTGGGAAAAAGGTAAAAGGTGGCCATCTTCGAAAAATGGTCCGCACCCCCCAGTGACCGTGTTTCCCGAGGAGGGGGGAAATCGTGAGATGTCCATCGCCCCATGAGCCAAGGGGTCCTAGGGATGGGCGAGGGGTTTGGGGCAAACCCCCGGGTTTGTGGCAAAAGGGGGGCCCTTTTACGGGCCAAGTAAAGCAGGACGAATTCACGAATTCCCCCGATGCCCCTCGCAACTCCCGGCCACCCGTAAAAAGGAGATTGGGGGAACGTTTGCGGGGGCCGGGGGGTTTCCGGCCGTAGAGAACAGTGTCCCCAATTTAAAATTCCCCTGCGGAGCGCAGGACAGAGTAAGTCTTCCCGGAGGCACCTTTCGAAGTCCCGGAGCCGCAAAGATCAAGCGTCGGGAAAAATTATAGTGGGGGCCCCCTTCCCCAAAAACATCGGAGACAAGGAAACAATGGCCCTGATTTTCTTTTTTCCGGGGCAAAAAAAGTATCTTGAAGTGAAGGGGGAGAAAAGAGGGACCCTGGCTTGAGTGGATTGAGGGAAATTTGGGCGTTGGAGGTTGAGTTTTTATGGTCGGACTAAATGTGATGGGTACCGGCTCCCTTCAGGAAAAAAAGCCTTCCCTAAAGGGAGTTGTTTGCCAGCAAATCCCATCCCGTGGTGTAATTTTCCGTGGGGAGAAGGTCTTGGAGAAGAAGACCCCAGGTGGGCCTCTTGCCCTTGGTCCTTTGGTGAGAATTGGCATCCCCTCCAGAAAAAATGGCTTCTCGGTATCAGGTTGGTCGGACGGGGCGGGGGCGAATGGCCCTTTAAACTGACGAATGCCTTTTTTTGGGACTGCCTAGGGTTTTGGTGTTTTTTTAGTAAGTGCTTAATAGGCGCCCCAATGTAGGTATGCAGAAAAAAATGTCGATAATAATTAGAGAAGCCAGGAGCGCTGTATGGCCCTAGGCCCCCTGGCCTGGCCTGCAATACGGTGGGACCGCTTGGAGGACCATCTGTAACCCCCCGTCCCAGATGACGTAACCAAGGAACGGGAGGTGGGGCTGGTGGAAAAGACATTTCTTAATTTGGATAGAGGTGGTTTGGGAAAGTAGTTGCTCCAACCCAGGCGGAATGGGAGTGATGAGTCTCCAAATTTTGCAGAAAATACCAAAATGTCGCCCCGGGAGACCACGACAAAGTATAGGGAGATCCAGAATATATCATTTACGAAATTTTGGAAGATGTGAGGCTTGCACAGACCCAAAGGGGACGGGTATTCAAAAAGTACCCTCCCCTGTGTTAAAAGCAGTCTTCCCCTCTTTCCCCCTTCAAATGGGGATGAGGTTGTAGGCCCCTGCAGGGCCCAATTTTGGGGACTCTTTGCTCCCCGAAGCCGGTCAAAAAGTTCTGTGTCAATGGCAAGGGGTAACGGTTCTTCACAGTGATTTTTATTAAGTCCCCCCATAATCGATCAAAAACCGCAAGGGGCCTCTTTTTCTGACAAAGAAAAATCTGCCCCCGGGAGAGAGGATTGCGTTGAAGCCCCCCTGGGTTTTCCCCAAGGGGGGGGACATGGGTTGGGGTTCCGCACCCACAGGGGTAGGGCCCGCCCTGGGAGGACTGGTTCCCCGGGAGAAGTCAATCGGGGGCGTAGGGGGATGGGCGGAAAAGGGCTGGCCTGCTTCTCAGAGAAGAAACGAATAAAACCGGTTTCTGTGGGCAGACCCCAGAGAGGCTGGAGGAGGTGGGGAGAAACAGAACGCCCAGGCATGGTGCACCAGGCAAAAATTCCCCGGGGTCAGGCCCCCCGCGCACAACCCCGCCTTTCTTCCAAAAGAGCGTAGGGCATGGCGCTGCAGCCACGGAAACCCCAAAAGAATCCTGGGAAGACGGGAAGCGTTTTGAAGGAGATCTTCTCTTGTGCAAGACGCCCATGGGGGGGTCACCGGCTTGGTCCTGTAAGAAGGCATCTCCAAGGATCCCCTGTGACCCAGGATTCACCAACAGCTTCTCCGACAACCACTGGAAGCTGTACCCGGGGCACCACGGCAGTGATTCCCCAGGCATAGTATGGGCGGAGAGGATGAGTTCTCACCCAGGGATTCCTCCCAAATGGCCAAATTGCGGGCGTTTCCGGCGTTTGGGGGGGGAAACGGACGCTCATTCGGAAAATGATCGGGGGGCGCGTAAAGCACGTTTTTCACAGTTTTGGGACAACTCCTGTTCAGAAATTTTGGGGCTGATCACCGATGGGCTCTTCCCCCGACAACGGGAAAGGGCGTGGGGCCTCGGAACACCCGGGGGCCCGGGTGGCGATGGTGGGGGGTTGCACCGGTCCGACTTTGGGAAGTTTCTTGCTCTCAGGAAACATACTATTCGGTGGCCGGTGGTTTAAATTTTTTTAAAGGGGATCCTTGCTGCAAAGGGGTCCCTTTTCCCCCGCTGAAAGGCTCTGTCCCCCTAGGGGTGTAGCCCAAACCCGGGCCTTCACGGAAAAAGGTTGACCACAAAGCCACTTGGAAAGTTCAGACAGGGAAATTGGGCCCCATTAGTCGATATGATGGTGCACGGATGGGAACCCCGCAGAGTTGGGATCGATCAAATTTGGGGGGGTAGCGTAAACAGAGCTTTGGGGCTAAGAAGTCGTGGCGTGCCCGGGGGGATGGGCCAGGGGGGGTGGAGGTGGGTGCTGGGCTTGGGAGAGCTGTGGCATCAGGTGGCAATTATCCAGCGTTGGCGTGGCCAGTTGCTGGACTGCTGGGCAACCACACGAGAGAGGTCGGGAAACCCTGGGGGATCTTACTGTCCGGTCCGGTCGCAGAGTGGATTCCCCTGGAGCGGGGTCTAAGTAGGTCCCCGGGATTCACCAGACCCGCCGCAAAGCGGTTGGACTTGCTGCTGCGTGATTTTTCCGGGGTCGCTTGATTTGGCTTGGGGGTGGGGGCCAGGGGATTGGGTGGTACAGAATCGAAAGGCTCGTAGTCAGGGACAGGCGGTAAGAACGGAGGCAAAAGGGTTTGGTTTGGGCGGGGGACAGGCAGGAAGGTCAGGGTAGGCGGGTTTGGTTGTGGTCAGGAGACGGAGGGGAAAAGGTTTCGGAAAACCGGGGAAGGTCAGGACAAAACTTTGGGGAAAAATTTCCCCTTTAGGCAAAGGCACTTAAAAATCCGGTGGGGGCCTGGGGGGCGGGAAGGTCCGGTAATATAGAGGCAGCGGCCGGAATTAGGGCCGGGGGAAACGGCGCGCCCGGGCAGGGGGGGCTGTGACAGACCGGAGCCGGCCCCGGGGGGTACCCCAAAGGGGAACAAAAATTCCCAAACCCTAAAAAAAACCCCGGGGGGGGGGACAGTGCGGCCCAAATTTTCCCACCCCCAAATGCGGGAAAAACGGGGCAGTGCTGCGGCGGGCCCGCGGCCCGAGTTGCGGGGGTGCGGCGGGCCCTTGCAAAAAATTTCCAAGCGAGTTTTTGCAGTGTTGTTCAACGGGGAAAAACTTGGGGTTTTCTCAATAAGGTTTTTTTTTTTCCCCTGTGGAGGAAATTGATGTTAAAGTTTGTGTAATTTCTGGAACCCAAAACCAAAAAAAATTTAAGATTAAAAAAATTTTAAAAAAGCCAAAAAAGACTTGTCAAAAAATTCCCGGCCCCGGGTTTAAAAAAAAGAAAGGCTTTAAACCCCGTGAATGCAAAAAAAATTTAAATAAGTAAAAAATATTTCTGCCCCAGGATGATAGAAAAAAATGCCCAAAAAAAAGGGATTAAGGAAATAATGTACCAAATTTGTGTAAAAATAAAAAAAATTGGGGGTGTTTTTTTATGCTTTCCCATGACAAAGTTTCATTAAATTTTAAAATTTTGTAATTTAAAAATAGTAAGTGGCTTCAAAAAATTTCCCCATAAAGGGAAAAAAGATTTAAAAAGGTTTTTTAGCAAAGCCAAAAAAGAATAATAGTATATAAAGGTCGGAATCTTACTGTTAGCTTTTTTCCCCCAAGTGTTTATGGAGTTTCATACCCAAAATTGTCTGGGTAAAGTGTCTTTTTTTTGTTTTTTTTAAACAAAAATTCTTTATAGGAGAATGTTTAAAATGCTAAAAAAAAAAGTGATAGAGCCATCATTACAAAAAAACAAACAAAAAAACAGAGGAGGAGTGTATATTTCTGAATCATGCTTTTATGTTAAATACATTTTTTAGGAATTTTTGGTTCTTTATAAAAAATAAAATTTTTTCAATCTTTGTTGAAAAAATTTCTATATTTTTAAAAAATTTCTTAGTCCTGCAGTTTTCACTTTGGCCCCTAAGCTTAATAATTTTGCTTTTTGTTCTGTGAGAAAGATTCTCAGTAGTCTGCTCATTTATCAGTTTTGGGGCGGTGGACCTTGAAAGATCGTTTTCCCCGCCATAGATTTCTGCAGCTTTGGAGTTTAAGGTATGGGTTCCAAGTTGCTCCCTGTCGTGGGAAGGTAGCGTCGGGAAAAAGGGTACCGGGTTAATTACTCAGGTGGTAATTGGAGGTTGCTCGCTAAAGGGTCTTTTTTAAAATAGCCTGGTCTTCATTTTATACCAGGGGGGGGTGGCTCACAGTCAGGGAGGAAAAAGGTGCGGGGCCTTTATCCAGGAGGTTCCCTAAATTTCCCCCTAGGTTGAGAGAAACCAGGCCCAAGGATATTTTGTACAGTGTGGTAAATTTGGTGGGGGGGTGGTAGACCATGCTAGGAGGGATTCTGAAAGTTTAGTTGTGGCTGCGGCCCGGTTTTTTTTGTTTGCTGTATATGTTTTCTTGTTGGAGAATAAAGTGGCGGAGGCCAGATTTAAAGAGAAACCTGTGGACCTGCTGTTGTTTACCAAAGGGCGTCCGAGCGAGGGGGTGTGTCCCCCCGGCTGGGCCAAAAAATGGGGCGTCACGGTGAACGCTTACATATGGTGGAGGTTTTCAATGGGCACTCGGCCCTCAGGACTGCACAGTAATGAAAATGGGCCAAATGGCGGAGAATTTGGGGATGTGTGGACAATTTAAAGGGCACGAGTCTGAACCGTGGATGGTGAATTTTTGCAAGTGTTGAGGCTGGGGGGTTTAAATTAAAAGGGCCAGCGCAAAACCCCTACTGCTTTTGAAAAGTGACTGTGCATTTGGAAGGATGGTTTGTGTCCTGCAAGGGTGCCCAGGTTGCTGCAGGCTTTCAAAGGGGGCCAGCCTCCCAGCAAAAGGGGCTGTGTGTTTGTGGGGAAAAAGATGGTGCTTTCTGAAGTTTTTTACCAGGGGGGAAAAAGCTTTGGGTTTTGGGGGAGGAAAACTAAAGTCCTGGAGGGGAGGGGGGGCGGTCTTGTGTGTTTAGTGCACCCTGGGCCCACCCCGGACAAGCTGCACCAGATGCCCCAAAAACCAACCAATTTTTTGGGTTTGGGGAGAGAGGTCATTTGTTTGTTTTTTTCCCCCCAAGGAACCCCCAGAAAGCGAAATCTCCCATCCTTAACCCAAACCCAAAGGCCCAGGCGGGGCAAAGGCAAGTAAAAAAAGAGCCCTGGTTTTTTTTGTTGCCGGAGAAAACCCATCTTTTTTGAAAAAGGGGGTGGTTTAGGCCGTTTTGAAAACGGTAGAAAAGGACCCTGTTTAATAGGGGGGGGGGAAAACCCCTTGTGGGTTTGAGGGGGACTGCGGAAAACCAGCCCCCAAAGTGCGTCCGAGAAAGGTTGTCCCCATTTTTGAAGACTCGACCAAATGTTTAGTAAATGGTGAAATGCTTTGTGAAAAATGTTATTGGGATTTTCGCCCATAGATTTGAAGTATGTGGGGGAACCTGGATAGGGGTTAGTTCTTTATTGGGCAGGGGAATTTTTCCTCGTTCTGGCGTTGTGGGAAAAAGTGCGGGAAAATTTGTTTTAAAGGGGGGACCCCCCTTTTTTGGTCTTTTTCCCCCCGCAGGGGGTTTTGTCCCAAACTGCCAAAGGGGGAAAAGTCCCAAAAATTGTACCGGAAAAAAGTCCCTAAGAATAGGGGGGGTAAATTTCCCCCCGATTAAACTTTTTAAAAATTACCAAAAGGCGTGAAAAATTTTTAGCCCGAAAAAATGGATTCCCTAAGTTCCCTGCAGGCTGCTATTTCCAAGGGAAACCCAACTTCATCCACGGGGAAACCGTTTCCCAAACCGCCCCGCAGGGGGAGGTTCAGTGGAGGTGCCCCAACCAGCAGCGGGAAAGGTGTGTTGGGATGTTTTCTCTTTCAAAAGGGGCCACAAAATTTCCAGCCCCGGGATCCGGAGTTCCGGGGTGGGTGGAACCCCCCCTCTTTCTTTTGGGAGGACTGCACCAAGATTTGTCCGAAGGCCCAAAGGGTCATTTTTAAAAAGGGTTTGGAGACCCGGGGAAATTGGGGTTAAAAATGTTCCTGTTACAAAAGACAAATAAAGGGGAACCTGTTAAATTTACACGGGAATTTTTGTGGGGAAATTTTGGCGGGCTGGCGGGGGCCAGAGGTGCCGCCAGGCCAGAAGTCTCCAGGAAGCATTTGGGGGCCCTGTTGAGGTGGGAAATGGTAAAGTTGTTTTGGGACTCAAGGGTTTGCATGTGAGTTGTCTTTAAAAATGTTTTTTTTTTGAAAAATGCTTTTTTCTGAACGGGGGGTCCCGTAGCAGTCAGAATTTTCGCCCTGTAGGGGATGTAAAAGGAAATACACCCCCCGCCCCCATGACTGCAGTTTTTTCGTTAGACAGGGGCTAATGAGGAAGCCCCCCTTGGAAAAAGGTGTCCTGGACAAAAAAGAATTTTGTGTTGAAAAGTGAACAGTTTTTTGGATATGAAAAGCTCCGCTGTGGAGCAAACAAAGTCAAGTATGCCCCTAGGGGTTTGGGGTTAAAAAGCACTAGGGGTATTGAGGGATGTGTGTCTGTGAGAGATAACCGGGGAAAAAAAAGGGTTTTAAAGCCCATCTCCGGGGAGCTAAGGGGGTTGCCGTAAAAAGGGTACCCAATGTTTTTCGGGGGGGAAAAATTTATGAGTATGAATGCCCCGCGTTGTTAGTGAAGCTCTGGGTTTCCCGGATGGTCAATGGGTCTACCACTAAACCAGAGCGCACTGGGGTGAATTTTGGGGTTTTAACGTTAAGGTTGAAAGTGCCCCCCCGTGGAGTGGTGGACAAAAGCACTTTTTGTACAGGTAATTTTGCCCCTTTTTTTTTTTGGGACCTTAGTAAACTCGGGTATTGCCCAGTGTGAACTGGCAGCTATAGCAGAAGAGAAGGCTAGTTTTTCCTCTTGATAAAGGGGAAAAAGGTTTGGAGGGTAGTGCGAATTTTTGAGCCCTGGAAGTGATGGCCATAAGGAAAATGGGTTATTTCTTGTGAAAACCAATTTCATCTCTAGAGCAAAAAGTGTCTTCTGTATAGGGTCTAGGGGGGGAAATGTGTTGAAAAGGCTACACCCTGCAAGAATGGTGATGACAGGGAAAAGGCTAGAAAGGGAATGGGTTTCCCCTGCTGGTAGAGGTGAAGAAAATTGGGGTCCGGGTTTTGTAAACGTATCCCCAAGCAGCCCCAATAGACTCAGGGACTCTGGAGGGGGGAAGGGTGGGGAACCCATGTAAAAGGGGCCAGTATTGACTTTTAAGTTTACCAGTTAAACCCCTATACCCATCCCAGGTGCGGAGGGTTCAAAAGGGAAACACTGGGGTTTTCTTCCGGGGGTTTGGGAAACCGGAGTTACGGGAAGGAAAAATTTCCCATTGGGGGCTGCTGGGACACCCCGGGGGAAAAGGTGCTCAAGAAAAAATGAGGTACAGGGGGAAAAAAAAGGGAAAGGGAACCCGATAATGCAGTGAAGATTGAGGTAGGCAGTAAGGGGGCCCAGGTTCCCCAGGGGGAAGGGAAAGCGGGTTGGTATCCCACAGCAAGGGGGAAAGGGTCGGACACTTGTGGGAGATGTTTCGTACAGGCAGGTTTTGAACAGGGCCCTGGGAAAAAGGGTTTTCCGTCCCCCAAGCCCTGAGGGCCCAAAAACCCAGCGTAACGGAGTTTAGTTTTGGGCAGAGGTGCACTCAGGTTTTTAAAGATGCAATCAGCAGGGTTAAAAATTTTACAGAGCAGGGGTACAAAGGGCCCTGCTTCAGGGGAAAAAAGTCCCCTGCTGAGATGGGAAAGGGGGGTTAAAATACATGGGGTTTGGGGTGACGGGTCCCATGTGTGGAGGTGGGTCAAGGGTTTGTAGTGGAGAGAATTCTGGGCCCCGGGGGTCGAGCTCGGGAATTTCAAGACAGGGAAAAATGTTTTAGTGGGGAAAAGTGTATAGGAGTGTCTAAGGATTTGGTGGACCCCTTGTTTGGGTCTTTAGAAAGGGAACAGCAGGAAGATGTGGGAAAAATGTGCAAAACAGTGGTGATTGGTAGGGGGATACTCCTGGGATGTCGCTGGTTGTCGTTAGTGCAAAGGACAAGCTCTAGCTCTTTTTTTTGGGGAAAAAGGAAAGGATTGTGCCCTGGGGGTTTTGCCAATATAGCCTGAGTAAAGTGCTGGGAACCTGGGGTTTAAAATTCGGGTTTATGGCCCCCCTGGCCTTGCTTTCTGAGGATGTAGGAGAGATTTTTAACCTGGGCAACGGGTTTGAAGTTCAGAGAAAAACCAGAAAGTGATGACAGCCAGGGCTAAGGAAAAAGGAGGTTGCTTTAACCCGGGTTTTAGGGGGGGCGTTGCCCTTTGGCAACAGGTTAAAAAAATAGGTGTTTTTTGGGGGATGAGCAGAAAAGTAAAAGGGTAGGGGAAAAAAGGGGGATAAGTTGGGGATAACTCCTTTTCCCACTCTGTGGAAAGTACTGTGCCCTTAAAAGTAAACCAGTGCCGAGTTTTCTTGCAGGGATTTTGGATACCCCCAGAATGGGTGCTTTAAACCCTGGAAAAAGGTTTTTGTGAAAAAGGTGAAAAGGGCCCTATGGCCTTTAAATCAAAGGGGGGGGGTTTTATGTGGGGGGTGCGACCTTAGAAGATCGCATTTTTTCCTGAAATAGATGTTCTGCAGAAGTTGGTTCCAAGGAAATGGGTTCCCAAAAATTGCTGCCTTTTCAGTGGGAAAGGGTTCAGCGTCTGGCAAGGGAAACCCCAGGGGGTTAAATTCTCAGGTGGAAATTTCAGGAGGTTGTCAGCTGAAGGTCGGAAAAATTTAGCCTGGTTTCAGTTTTACCGGGGTGTGCCTGGGCACAGTGGGTGGGGGACGTGTGCAGGCCTTTTTTCAGGGGTTCCTAAATTTTTCCCCCCTGGCTTGAGAAAAGCCGGGCCCCCGGATTTATATGTCCCGTGTGGTACATGTTGGGGGGGGTGGGGTGGTAAAACCGGGGACCACTGTAGAGGGGGGAACCTCCCCGTTCTTTTTGTTAGTGGGGGGAAAGGCCTGGGTTTTTATTTTTTTTTGCGTTTATTTTTTTCTGTGTTGGAGTTTAAAGCTGGCGGGGAGATTTAATGGGAAACTGTGTGGATTTGCTGTTCTTTTTTCCCAAAAGCGGCGATCCAAGGGGGCGGGGGAGTGCCCCCCGGGCCCGGGGCCCAAAGATGGCGGTGCCGAACACGGGGTGAACATTTTCACAGCAAAAAGGGGTGCATATTGAAATGAGACCCAATGTGTATAGAAAACCCGGACCCACCAGTACAATAGGAGATAGTCAAAAGCTCCCCTCCCTTTTCCCAAAATAAATTCTTCCAGGTAACAGGATGTTAAAAAAACTGTCCTATAAAAGTCTTTGTAAAATCAGCCCAAAGGGCCCTCTATGGATGAAGTGCTGTAAAAGTTCTCTTTTTGACTGCTTTTTAAAAGCAGGGGGCCAAGCAAGAATGCTCTCCCCACAATCATATATAGACGACTGAATTGAGAAATCTAAAATCAGAAAATAAAAACGGGTAAGAAGAAAAGAATATGGATCAGGGTTTTGATTTAATAAAAAAAAACTGGCAATAGATTCCCTTTAAATGTTGCAAATTAAATGGGATATTTTCCTTGTCAAACCTGAAGTAGGCTATGCAGTATGTGAGCAGTCGTTAACAAAAACATAATGTAATTTTTTTCTTTAGTTAGTCAATGGGGAAGTAAGTAGATTTATTGTATTCAATTGGTGCATGCAATAGAAACACTAATAGATAAAATAATAGGAGGGAATATAAAAACTTACACAAAATAATTTTAGTACGCACACATTTTTGTGGGAAAAATACTTACCTAGAAAAATCATTAAATACTGTACAGCAACAATCAAATCTGTGGTCATGACTGAATAAGACTCCACTTAGAAATTTTCAATAACAGATCTAGAGAGATACTGGTTGTCTCAGAGGCAATCAAACCATCACAAAGGGCAATAATCATCTCTCTGTAGAGTATGGATTTTAATTCATTCACTCCTACCACATTGACTACTTACTGAATATGACATAATTTGTTTATTTGTTCTTTCTTTAAAAGCAAATGTTTGAGCCAAGTCTGACATCTCAGATATACAGTATACAGTTTCGTTTCCTAAGTAATCTTAATTGTAAATGTAAACCCCCTAAGTGCCGACAGGGAGAGTCCAGATGAAGGCAGGATATGGTTTGCTTAAAATGCATTATGGTTTACAAGCTATTATTCTGGGGGTTACAAAATTATGTACATCCTTCAGTACAAAGAAGCATTAATGAGCTTTCATGACAGGTACTTTCATATTTATTAATATTGCTTACTGTAATCTGTTTGCATATTAATATAATTGATTTCAGTTACTTTCACCATAGCTTTCTTTATAGACAGGTTTTACTGCTTTCCTAGGTTATCTCTGGGTACTCTATAACGTAATCATCTCTTTACCTACTGTACATTTACAATAAATTTTTATATACAAACAATATTTTGAACATCAAATGAATGTATTTTGACCCAAAATGTTCTATTTTTTGACAACTGAATAGTAGTACCATGATAAATAGTACAAATACAATTCTTCTTTCTCTGAATAATATTTGATATATGCTTGTAGTCTGAATGTTACAGTACTTTCAAACAGAAGTATTTTGCATCAGTATTTGTAAGCCAAAATAATTAGTGAGCCTAAAAAACAGAACAGCAGTAGCTTCTATCAATTATGGACAATACTGAACAAAATACTTCAGAGTGAAAGTGGCCAAGTGCCAGCTTCATACCCAACAGGGCTTTTTAATCCTAGGCATTGTTAAAATTTCTGTTGTATGTCCCGTTGGGAATGACAGAAAAAAGAGGGCTGTGCTATTTTGGGGGTTTGTCAGCCGCAGCAAGCCCAATCTGCCTTGCGGCGGGCTCTGGTGAGAACCAGTGGCCCCTTAGACTCCACTTCCTGGTACGGCTTATACACCATCGCCTGCGGTGGTCCAGAAGATCCACTACTCCAGCCATTACAGTCCCATCCGGCCATGGATCCAGCCAAGGTGCCTCTGCTGAGTGTCTCTGACCTCACCACCATTGTGGCCCAGCAGTCTCAACAGATCGCACAACAGGCACAGCAGCTCAACCAGCTGACCGCTATGATGCAGCAGTTCCTCACTACCCAGCAGCAGCGGCCATCTCCCATGGCTCCTTCAACATCTACGGCTCCTGTGGTGCCCATTAGACCAAAACTGTAGTTGTCCATGCTGATGAAGTTTTATGGGATCCCTTAGGCTTGCAGCGGCTTCATCACCCAGTGCTCCCTGCATGTGGACCTTATGGCCAGTCAGTTCCCTACTGAAAGGTCCAAGGTGGCTTTCATGGTCAGTCTTCTCTCCAGCAAAGCCCTGCACTGGGCTACTTCTCTCTGGGACAGAGTTGATCCTGTTATGTCCAACCTCTCTACGTTCCTGAATGAATTCCACAATGTCTTTGAGGAAACAGCCTGTCGAGACCCCCTTATTGAACCTGCATCAAGGGGACTCCTCTATTATAGAATACACCATACAATTTTGCACACTGGATTCCGAATTGTCCTGGAATGATGTGGCGTTAAAAACCACATTCAAGAAGGTTCTCTCCATCCAAATTGAGGACATACTGTCTGCTCAAGACCCTCCATCTTCCCTGAGTGACCTTATCCATCTGGCCAATCGTATTGACATGCGCTTTTCAGAGACACAGGAGGAGCTTCGTCAGGAACGCGAACCAGTCCTGTCATGTCATCTCACTCGTCTTGCTCCACTGTTCCAAAGGCCCCCACTGCCCTTCTCTCTGCCGGCCGCTGCCGAGGCCATACAAGTAGTTAGAGCCCACCTGGCTCCGCAAGAATTGTCCCGATGACCTGAAGAGAACTTGTGCTTCTACTGTGCTAGCCCTGAACATTACCACAGGGGTTGCCCGCACCATCCACAATGTCCGGGAAATGCACGCACCTAGGCTATGGGGGAGAGGTGTCCCTAAGTATGAGCAATTCCTCTGCATGTCTGACCATACCAGTACAAATCTTGACTGGTTCTGGAATTCTGTTTCAAGCTTCTGCATTTCTGGATTTGGGATCAGCCAGGAATTTCATGGACACTTCCCTGGTGACCATGTATCACCCCCGGTCGTCCGCCTAGAGAAACCTCTGGCCATATCTTCAGCCAGCGGGGAGCTTCTCAGCGACTCTATACAGTTACAATACAGTTATAATACTGAGCTGTAGTCTCTTCATGTGGGGGCCTTACATAAGGAGAATAAATCTTTCTACGTGTTACCCCGTTCTTCCTCCGCAGTTCTTCTGGGTCTTCCGTAGCTGCAGCACCTTGTTCCTGTGCTTACCTGGAAGACAGGTGAAGTCACACACTGGGGACAAGACTGCCAGTCTCACTGCTTAGTGGCACCTCACTCGATTTTCCCCACTTCTCCACTGACGTCCCCCAAGCTCCCCAGTTCTAGTCCTCCCTGGTGTAGTTTACCCACTGTCTGTATCAGAGACTCCAGCCATGCCAGCCTACATACAAGAGAACCTCCAGAAGGGGTTCATCCACAAGTCGTCTTCTCCCGCTGGTACTGGGTTTTTCTTTGTTGAGAAGTAGGATGGTTTGCTACGTCCCTGTATTGACAAAATAACCATGAAAAACGGGTACCTGCTATCATTAATCACCAAGCTCTTTGACTAACTCTGGGGTGCCAGAATTTTTCTAAATTGGATTTGTGGGGAGCTTATAATCTTGTTCATATCCGTGAGGGTGATGAGTGGAAGATGGCCTTCAACACCCGAAATGGTCATTTTGAGTACCTGGTAATGCCGTTCAGTCTGTGCAATGCCCCAGTGTTTTTCCAGGAATTTGTGAATGACATTTTCAGAGACCTTCAGTATTCCTGCGTAATTGTCTACCTGGATAACATCCTGGTCTTCTCGCCCAACCCAGAGTTTCATCAGGTAAATGTGGCCAGGTACTGAGGCGTCTATGAAATAATCCCCTCGATGCCAAGCTAGAGAAGTGCCTCTTCCACCAGACCAGTCGTCTTTTTCTCGGGTACATCATCTCGGACAAGGACCTGCAGATGGACCCCACTAAGTTTATATAAACAAATGGTTATGCACACCTGGGGAATTAAGAAATAATGGGTAAAATAAGTGGAAAAGACCAATTAGGTCCAGTCAATAGTAAAAAATATCCACTGCACATCGTGTAAGTTTGCTCAGAAAGAGTATAAAGTTTTATTGATAAGAAGTATGGATCAACTACATAATCAAAAATCATACTCAATAGATGTTTTACAAAAACAAGGTATATAGAAACCAGATGTCATAGGAAAAGGACGTTTCAGCAATTGCCTTTATCAAGTGACATCTATAGTAGGGGATGCTTGAACAAGGGGCGACATGTATGATCGGGCTTTCCGCCTGTTTTTTGGCGTATACTGCGGGCCCCGCGGCCCAATCCCGCTGTCTGATGGGGAGGGATGTGGTGTTAGGCCGGCGCGTTCGCCACTTTCAGCTGCGCCCCGCATAAAGGGGCGGGCAATGGGCGCTTTTGGTGGGCTTTCCCGGGGGGGGAAAGGGCGGGGGCCCCCAAAACCGAGGAGTACCATGGGGGGCTCGCCAAATCGCGGGGGCAGTGCAGCGCTGGGCCCAACCCCGACAGCCCCAAAAACCAGTTTTTTTTGGCCCTGAATGCCCCGGGAAAGGCAAAGGGAAAGCAAGAAGGAACATCCGGGGAAGAAAGTTAGAAAACGCGACAAAAAAATTTCGGCGCCCCCGCTCCGTCCCAACGGTGTTTTTTTTCCCAAAAAAAATGGGCCTTTTTTGAGGGGGAAAAACGGGGGAAAAATTAAAAAACCCTTTTAAAAAAAAATAATTTTCCGAAAAATCTCGAACGGCGCAATATCAAAAATTGGATTTTGGAAAATTTGCCGGCCAAATACTTTTAATTCAAAATCGGGAAACCTTTTCCCCCTTTGGGTCGCCAAAATCACCCAAATTCAGAATAGGAGCGACAGGGGCCCATTCTAATTAGGGGAAACTATTGACCAATAAAAAGAGGAGCGACAAAGCCCCATTAAAATTCCTAGGGGAAAACCCTTACACCAATCAGAATCCAGGCGGGACATTTAAAAATACAGTAAAAACGCTGAAAAGGGTTTGTTTGGGCGAGCAAGCGGGCCTTTGGCTATCTCGGCCAATCATAGGCGAGCTACTTTCTCCCCCATTTTTTCTATGGAGAAAAGGGGGGCTCTAAAATTTCCGGCGCCAGCCCCGGTGCCCGGGAAAGTTTTGAAAAAAAACTTTTTGTATTAAGTGAAAAACCCATTATAAAGATAAACGCTGAAACCCTTCTTTAAAATAAAGCACTTAAACCCCGAAAAAACGCGTTTGTCCCGGAGACCGGCGCACATGGGGAAATTGAAAAAAGAGAGAATTGCCGGCAATACAAAATTAAAAAACAAAAACCCTTTTTCCATTGTCCCCAAAAAAATCACCAATCAAATAGGACCAGTGGCCCATTCAAAACCTATGGAAAACTATTGACCAATCAAAAGAGGAGCGAAAAAGGGACCCATTATATCCTATGGAGAACTTTTCCCCCAATTCAAAAATCAAAGGGGGGAAACAGTATAAAAATACAGTAAAAAGGCGAAAGAGCTGTTTGGGTTGAAGCGGCGGGGGCTCGTCCAGCTAGCCAATCAGAGCCCCGGGGCTATTTTCTCAGAGTTCTATGGGGAAAAGAAATTCAGAGCGAGCTCTGTGATTGGTCATTTAAAAGGGCGCGGTTATTTGGACCAATGGGAGAGCGAGCGACGCTCCTATGGGTTTTCTAATGCAATCTGAAAGAAAACTGTACATGGCCGAAATCAAATGATAAGACTACAGAAGTTGTCCCGATGTGTAGATAAAATGAGCACTAATATGTGGCTAACAAAAATTTGATGGGCTCGAGTTTAATGTGGTCTATCTGAGCGGCGAAGTCCAAGTGCAGGGGGGGGAATGCTTGTAATGTGCTGAGTTCGACACTGGCAGCGGGTTACTCTCGTTTCCCTTCAATGTTTTGGTTTCAGAACCATACCTCCTGAAGCCCAAAATCCTGCTCGGGTCCACAGGTCCCGCAAGCCTTAAGTTGGATTACTGAAAATTGCATTCAAATTCATACCCGGGCTAAACGTTCGAAAATGGGTGTTATCAAAATTCTTTTTTCCAACATATGGCCAACCTCAGGGACCCTGTGCCATCTGGCAAACCTCTCGGAACATGTGTCCCACATCTGCATTGGCTTCTGTGCTGTCACATTTAGGGGGCATTTCCAGGCATTTTCAAATTTACATTGGTAGTGGACTATTTTAGGGGGAAACCTCATCTATATATTGTCCTTAGTGTGTGTTCAAATGTGTTCATCCCTTGAAGTTCTGTTTCCCCACTTGGTTTGGTCTTTGATGTTTGTTTTCTTTTAAATCCCCAGGCTTTTTCTTGCTCATACTGTGTAATGCATTTCCGGGCAAATCCGTTCCGTATTATGTAGCAAACAGGGGGACACAAGTTTGGTACGTATTTTCAAGGGACAATCGGAACGGATTTTGTGCACAGATATATTAACAGTTGAAGAATAAAATGGCTTGCTTAGTGACCTGAATTAGTTTATTACCAGACATGGGACAAGTGTGGCCAAATTACATCTAGGTCGAAAAAACATTAGACAATCACATTAATGACAATATATGGAGGAATTACCTAGACAAATAGCCCCACTACCAAATGTCTTTCCCGGCCCGGGAACTTTCACTAATGTCACAGCAAATAAGCTGTCTCCCAAGCTTGCCCTATTACACAGGTCAACTTCAAGTAATTGGGGTTCAGTGTCCCCTTGATCCATGTGGTAAGCCGGCATTTTTGGCCATTGGGTTAGGATACATGTGTCATGTTTGAAGGGCATTAGAGAACCAAAGAATGCCAACTGGTCCCAGTTGATAGTCCGGGACATTGTAGGAATGCAAACGTTAACACTGTTTGCCTCTAAATTATATACCATATACGTTCCATTCACACCACACACACGTTTGTAAGCCTTCAAGAATGAATCGCCAAAAATGGTCAATGTGAAAAACTCTGTGCTTTACTGAAAAAAAAATAAGCAAAACAAAAAAAAATACACACCCCAAAAAACAGACATTATGTGGAGGAACAGGAAAAAACCTGAGGATGGCCTGGACATTGTCTATTTCGGCACCTTTCCGTTCCTACGCTCCAGCACTGCCAGGATTTTCCCGCCTCTCCTCCTGGGCAGTTGGCTTAGTTGGATGTCCTGGATCATGTGGCTCCGGGGGAACTTGCTCCAACTGAAGAGTCACATATTCTCCTGTTTGTGCAGGGAGTGAAAGAGAGAAAATTAAATTGGGCATGATGGCAACCCTAATGGACATTCATGTCCCCCTCTAGTTTGCAGTTGGTATCATCAGCCCACACTGTTGGCAAGGTCACCAAAGTATGTGTGTTTCAGCATGGCCTGTTTGGGCAAGCAAGGAAGCTGAAAATTCACCTGAATTTGGAGGTGTCGTCCAAAACGAATGTGGTTGCCACCCTTTTGACCTGGGTGGAGGACCAATCCTCTTGCAATGGCTCTTTTGGGAAAAAAAAACCACCCATTGTTTGCATCTCTTAAACATGATGGACAACCATGAATGTGTGTAAAGTATGGTCCACTTATGTATCTTGCTCCGGCCCTTCGCCACCTTCCTCCCCAGTCCCTCCAGGGGAGTGTTTGGGACTGCTCGCCGTGCTGCTGACTTCTTGCCTGTTTGAAGATGAGAACATACACAACTCAGGGGGCATAGTTAAACCATTTCTCGCTAAAAGGAGAAATAAAACCTGTCATTTATCACTTTTTTGTTTTTTCAAGTGTAGTGGTTCTCCACACCCGTTTCAACAATGGTGTGGGTCCTGACTGGTGGGTATGTAGTCAGGACCAATCAGAAGCACAACACTTTGCAAAAATTTGTTGGTGATTTTTGGGAAAAGGGCTAGTTGCCTTGGCGAAAATCCTTTTTTTACAAGGGTAACATGTCCTGTGTGGGCCCAAAAGTGATGGTGACATTGCTCTTCCAAACGTTCACTCCAACAGGTGTCCAAACAATGGCCATTGTGAAATGGCAAGGGGTTTGCTAAATGTCAAATTGGTTCAGATGGTTAGCCATATCCTCCACGCAGTTCCACTTAAACAAGTGGCGGAAATGCATGGATCAGTGTCTGTGGATTAGTGGTCTAAGTAGCTGTTGCCCACCAAACAAATGGCCACCCTTCCACCAGACCCCATAATTGGTGGAGTTGTATTGAAAACCCTTACCTTCTTCTTGGCGGGGCTTGCCTCAGGAGCGCCCTAAAAGTCGTGGGTTCCGCGACTTCAAGTCGGCGTACCGTTTCCGGATTTGGCCGGAGTGTGGTCTGTCCAAATCGTTGCCGGAGCTCTTTGGCCAGCTGGATTAGGATTGCCACCTTGCGCACATTTCTGTGCCGTGGTGGCAAACCATCCTATTGTTCCCTCATAAGAACTCGCACAAAAATTAATTGGGTTGAAAATTGGGCACGAGTCCGGCCAAGATGGGGGGTGCAATAGCCCGCACTGGAGCTGGAAAAATGTGCCAAAGGAAGAGGTTTAGTTACATTGGGGTTTTGGAGGTAAGTCATCAACAGCTAACTCGTTGTCCTACAGAATTTTTTTTCCCGGCAACATAGAATGGGGACAAAGTAGTTTTGTGTTTTCCTTGGTCGGTTTGGCCTTGGTTGGTGTGGTAAATCAAGACAGTACTGGAAACTCCCATTGGTACCACCCAAATGTGGTTGGTTGCAGGTCCAAGGTGGTGATGGTAATTTTGTTCCAAACAAGGGTTTGAGGGCCTAAAATTAATGAGCTGACAGCAGGGACAGACTTCACAATGGTTGGCCCAAAGTCACTTTATCCCATAAGTCATGGGTACCTCACATTTGCATTAGCCCAGAAAGATGGAGGCATTCCAGCTAACCTTGGCGCCACAAGTTCCCTAACCAAAGCCACAATCATTTGTGTCCCCCACACAGTGCAATCCTTGGGGGAGCAATTATTTGGGTCTGCAAGTTGATGAAGTGTTCTGTCTGGAAGTTGGATGGGGGATGTTTTGGATGTGGTTGACCTACCGACACCGCGTGGTCCTGCTGCCTCCATTTCTACAGTTCTGGTTTGGTTTTGGGTTTAACTGAATATTCGCCTTCTAAATAAAAAATAAAGGGAAGTCAGCTTCAACAACAGATCATTGACAGACACATGATCAGCAAGACGGAGTGAATGAGGTTGGCACACAGGCCTAAAGTAAAAAAGGTATAATTAATGTTGCCCTAGGGCCCATTTCCCTTTAATTTGATGATTGCGGCGGTGCCAATGGTGAACCAAATTGCCATTCACCAAGGCAAGTAAGGCGTCCTTTTAGGGCCACTTTGGGTCATGTCACTTTGGCCTCGTGTGTTTTTCCCAAAAAAAAT